>ML788048.1:150702-171145 GCA_009831015.1 Picea engelmannii
TGCTCAAAGGTTGAGCTCTAATTCTCCTGCATACCTTGGTCAAACTGTGATATAAGAAATAAGGCAAATTGATGGGGGTCTTGTTTGTGAAGTGATCCATCAGTTTAAAGTGATACATCATCAATTTATCATATCTTCCTTCTAATGTAATGTATAATTGAATGCCTTTGAATAAATCTTGCCACTCTTCATCCAAATATGAAACGAGCATACCTTTACTCCACACTTTGTGCTTGTACCCATCTTTCAGATAGAACCTGAAATCCTTTGTTTTTAGGAGCGGTGGTTTTAAGCCATCTTTGACCAGTTGTCGGTAATCTTGTAGCTGCTGCAATGAAATCCTCATTCACTTTGATTTCCAAAGAGCCAACCCGAGCTCTGTTGCCATCAAATGTCTTGGCGAAGGCTTCAGCCGTGACTTCGTGACACCCAATTTGAAATCTTTCTGCAAATTCCATACATATCACATTTGAAAAGTGCCTCTGGACCTCGAGATGCGATTGCAAAAAGGATAAGTTATCCAATTCTCGTTTGAGTAAAACGCCACCGCATTTTCTCACCATTCTGCAGCTCCAGCACTTGACCACTGTAATTCCTGTAACCTCTTTAGTCGAACCGAGGTTCTGCACTGCTAAAAGCAGTCTTGGCTTCGACTCTGTGTTGGATCAAATGAAAACCTCGACTGTATTTTGGAAACAACTTGTAATATGCAAACTCTACCTGATTTGATGGTTTCAGGCCGACGATACCTCCTCTGTACCTGCATCGCCGAACACAAACTTGCCATTTCATGTGTGATGAGAGTTGAGCATGGGTTCTGGAACGATTTCGAATTACCGTCATATCCTAACACACATGATTGAATTTCTATGATCGCCCACTCCCACCAGTGCATGTCTTGGATTTGCTCTGACGTGGGGGTGATCACTTCATCATTTCTTTCATATGTGGATAACGAGCACGTGATTCCCTCTTCATGCAGCAACGATGCATGGAGAATGCCTCTGCCACCACGCTCGCTTGCTAATTTCACCAGCACACGACTCCTTTGAAAACCCCTGTTAGCTGCGGAAAGTATGTACTTTCCACAGCGCACCGTTTTATAGAAAACTTACCTTAGCTGCGGAAAGTGATTACTTTCAACAGCGTGCCATATCACTTGAAAATGTTCCTTAGCTGCGGAAAGTAGGTACTTTCCACAGCGCGCCATGTGCGAACTGACTGTCAGACCTCTTACGCTTTGTCACTTTCTACAACGCATTAACTGATGAAACGACGTCCTTAGCTGTTGAAAGTGGGCGCTTTCCACAGCGCACAATGAATCTTTCGGACGTTGGTTAGCTGTTGAAAGTGAGTCATGCCAATTTACAAAAAGAAGACTTCATGGACCTCATTTATTCCTAGGAAAAAAACAGAATCTAAGCTTGCATCCAAAGAAACTCAAAAAATAATTTGAAGTGACAACCTAACACTTAAGGGAAAACAAATAAATTGACAAGTTTATTTGAGGAGTTAACAAGTTCAATAACAAAAATGTATTGTAGAGAAGATTTTATCTTGACCCTTTATAAAGTCGCTCATTTTCCTTTTCAAGCAGAGGTTGATCATAAATACCATCACTATTATCCCCATGATCCTCATCTAGATGACCGAATAAGTCTTGGATCATTAGATTTGTCCCATAATCTTGAACTATGTTATTATTGTCGTCTACTTCCATAGGATCATTAACTTGATATTCATTATCTTCTTCATGTTCCTCATCTTGTACATCATTTATGCTACTACTTGGTGTTTTTTGCAGAAATTTAGGGGGCAAATCTAACTTTATAATTACAAACAATCATGAAAAATTAGTGCATGTATAAAACAATATAAAATTTTGAGAGTACAATCATTATTAAAACAGATAATGAATATATATATATATATATATATATATATATATATATATATAGCTAATTACCATGGGACGATATTCATTTGATCCCACGTCCATGTGCCCATATTTTCTACAATTATTTTTAACTATTGATATTAAAACTCTTTCGGGACATCTAGTACAACAATTTTTGCAAGGGAAATAACATTTAATGTCACCCTTTTCACCCTCTTTAATTTTTTTCCCACCTCTAATGTTTTTTGACATTCTTCCCCACAGACATATACTGATAATTATCTTATAAAAGTTGTGTGGTGTATAATAGAATATATATTATATTTTTCTATTATAACATATGAAAAAATACCTGTTTTTTGTTCGCCAAGAAGACCTTATATCCTTTTTGAACCGTCGTTGTTATAGAAAACTTGTCACAACATTCATAAAATGCAACATATTTATACATTTTATAACGTTGCAATTTCAATGAAAATTCACCAAGTTAATGTTGACTTTGTCAAATAGTGGGTGGCCGTTAGGGGGGGAAAACCTAGTGTCCACACCATCGCAAGTGCGATGGACAAAAAATCACACTTTCGACGAATGTTGACCAAGTCAATGTTGACTTTGTCAAATAGAAGGTGACCATTTGGGGGAGACAACCTCATGTCCACACCATTGCAAGTGCGACACACATTTGATGTCGTCGCAAGAGAGACATCTTTTGAATGTCGTCGCTCTTGCGAAAATTTGAAAACTACGTCGCAAGTGCAACGATATCGGGTGTTATGGAGAAAAAAAATAAAATTTCCTCTATTTTTCAACAATATGGGCAATTTTGTCCATAACGTCACAATTAGATCATCGCAATTTTTCCAATGTGTAGTAGTGGGGTAACTCTAATAGATCCCCCTATTTATTTATCCACTCATCTAGATTTCTATTGACACACCATCCATGCCATTGTAATCATATTTCTAAGCCATTCATAGAATTTCTTGCTTTGATACTTCACTAGGAATCCATTTTTCCAAGAAGGATTAAAGCTCATGCTATTCACATTAAAAAATTTCTCATCGATCTACATTACTTAAGAACCATATCATTTTCATATTTTTTGAAATATGAGTAGGAATTCCCCATGGATAAACAATTTTAGTCATGGATATGGGTATCCTTGAAGCCTCAATTTCCCTGGAATTTAGCATAGTTTGACTCCCTTCTATTTGTTGCATCTACCTGTCGCTCCTAAAAATTTCTTGTAGGACCCCCTCACTGGGGTAGATGAACCAACCCCTCCATCTTATGCACTTTCCATCTACTCAGTGATAGAGCCTCCCTCACATGGGTTCCCTAGAATAATGACCCATATTGGATTTTAGTACCCCTGTCGTTCAATCCCCTCCCAAGGATCAAGAGTCCAATTAGTGTCCATATAAGAGTTGATACACATACATTTATTCTCATCATGTTGACAAACATACCCTATCGACTCCCCCCATTTATGATTGGTATTCATTGGATTATCATTTATCATAATCCCCCTGCTTTATCCATACAATGATAATCCTTCATTTTTATTCCTCCATTCAACCACCCTCGAGGATATTTCCATTCATGTCCCTACCATAAATTACCTCCATTTGTAGTTTTCATGGTTTCATTACCACCATTTGGTTGTTTTCTAGAGCCAACAATCGATCTTCAAAAAATTGAATGGGACAAAAGATAAAATAAAATGGTCAAGATACGTGATGATGTAGACCCTCATCGATCCCATATAACAAGTCTGTAAGAGCACCAAGTCATTAGAGAATTGCATTGATCTGAGTGTGGTGTCGACCAACTATATGCGATAAGGGAAGTGACCTCAATGGTTCCTAGTTTAGATAAGGAACTGAAAATGGTAGAGGTTGGCATTGGCACCCTTCAACTAGAAAACAATATTGACAATATGGATGTCGATGAGTTAGGACCTGTGCTGCATGGATTTTCAGACTTGAGTGAAGAAAATCCCATAGTTAGAGAATTCCTTTGGTAGTGCCTACAATTAGGTTCAGACCTTTCTTCGGTGTGTCATCCACTGGATGATCAAGGACAATTCATTGGAATATTTTGGATTTAGTTACCCCACTCTCAAGTGAATTGGGTGAGTGTTGAAGGTAACAATAATGCACTCCTCCATATTAATGATCTCATGATTGTACCCCCCTTGTTGAATTTAGAATATAAAGAAAAACAAATAGATTTGACCAATGGTCATGAAAAATATATGCAATTGTAAATGAGAGAATTTTTTGAGTATATAGACCAATGTTTTCAAATTGATGAAATACCCCATCTATTTGAAATAGTAGAAGTCGATGGAACTAGTGACAAGTCGTCGATGGTACATGTTGAACAAGACAACCAGTTGATGAAACTAGTCACACTAGTAACATAGTTGAACCCACCAAATAAAAACCAATTGAATTCAAAACCGTCTTCAAATAAAATACTGCACCATCACTTACCTCAGTATGAGGGGGATGAATATCCCAAAGAACACTAGTTCATATGAAAAAACTATTGGGATTCCATGGACATCTCAGATGAAAAAATGGATGGCACAATTCACTGAGGCTCTTAGGAAAATATCCTTTACATGGTTCATGAAATTTATAGAACATCAAACAAGAATGAATGTGGAAATATAGAGTAACATTTTTTTATTCTTCAAAACCCAGGACATAAAACACCTAGTTGCTCAAAAGATAAAATAAATTAAAAAAATGGTAAGCGAGTCTATAAGGGAATATAACAAAATATTCAAATGTTTACTCAATCAAAACCCTGACATGATTGACCAGGAGTTTCTACTTCCATGGTTTGTGGTAAGACTCCTTCAAAAAATATGGCACCTTTGAGAATGCATGAGAGTCAAACTTGTGAGGATTCCCTGAAAAAATCACAACAAATAGAATATGGTTAATATTGGACCACACCGAGTGTAGATAACAAGGTTAAAAAAAAATTAGAGGTGATGCTGAAATAAATTCAAGATCTTGTTTTACAATCAAGTGATCTTCTGATCTAGATGGATATTGGTGGCCACCCACCTTTTCCAACTGGCTCAAAACAATTTTCTGACAATTTTGGCAATTTACTATTTTTAGCAGTTTTAACTTCCGGGGCCATTTTGAGGGCCTAAATGAAGGTTTTTCGGGATCAAGATCCTAAATGATATCCTAAGGAATAATTGAGCCCCCAAAATGAATCTCCTCGAATATACCTTTCCAACGGGCTATCACACACCTAAAATGTAGATCGTATGCAAAAGTTACGACCTCGGGAAGTTGATGTACTAACTTACCCAAACGGGGCCCACATGACTTTTGGCGCTTCATCTCCTAGGGTTAGGTTTTTGGATGTCTAGGGTTTTTGGCATTCTTGCTTATTGTAAAAATGTCCTTCAGATCCTCATTGTAACCTTCTTCTTGCAAATGCGTGCTGCTGTCACATCTCTTCTTAGAGATAAGCCGCCACCATTCCAGCAAGCTTGTTTCCGCTGCATTTTACAGTTTCAACTTATTTCGTTATTAAATAGAAAACCAGTTTTAATGTATCTCTATTATTTTGTGTTAAGAACCTATTAACAATTTGTATTCATTTCGTTCTACTCATAAAATCTAGATCAGTGGTATCATAGCGGTCTTCTCCTTGTCGTCTTAATGCATGTCCCCAACGAGGTCGAAGTACAAAGAGTTGGGTCTTGAGCTTATTTCTCTTGAGGAAAGAAGATTTCTCATGCCCAAGAGACCTCCCATGGCAAGAGAAAATAAATATGATGGGACAGGAGATCCTTTCAAACTGTTGATTGAGGAAGCCCTCACGCAACAAAGGAACGAGATGATGGATAGTTTCACGCAAATCCTTCGGCGGCTACCAAAAGGTGACACATCTTCTTCGAACGGAGGCGCCGCCCCCTTCAAGGTACAAATAAACTTCTATAATCCTATATTTGAAGGTCAGATAGATGCAAATGCTGTAGATAAGTGGTTGAATCTACTAGAAGGGTATTTTTTTGTCCATAACTTTTCGAATAAAGAAAAGAGTACTTTTTCTCTCCTCAAAACCGTTCTCCATGTCAAAGATTGGTGGGAAACTTTCAGTGAGCAAAAGGAAACAAAGGAAACCTCATTATTTTTAGTCACGACCACCTGGGAATCCTTCAGGGATTCTATTAAGGAACAATACTACCCTATCGGAAGTTATGATGATCTGTATACCAAATGGACCACACTGCGGTAAGAAAGAGACCAAGCAGTGCCAGATTTCACAAATATCTTCCATACCTTGCGCACCAAGTTGGGTATCAAAGATTCAGAGTGGCATCTAGTGCTCAAGTATCACGGTGCTATGCATAGATACATCCAAACCAAAATGGAATTTCTGGACATCTCATCCTTGGGTGCGGCCTACCGATATGCCGTCAAAATCGAGCAGAAGCTCAAACAAAAGGCACGACAATTTGGGCCTGGGAATCCCTCACAAAAAAAGCCAGGAAAGGGTGGCCCCAACCCACCGAAAAAAGGACAGATAAAAGATGGACAGTATCAGGAAAACCAGTCCAAGGCACAAGCAAAGAAGGATGCCGGAAAGACAAACAAAGATACCAGGAAGTGGTGCGACTTCCATAAGAGCCCTTGGCATAAAACTATTGACTGTCGCTCAAAGAAGTCATTGGTGGATGAAGTGAAAGCCTCTGAATCAGATGAAGATTATGAATCTGAGCCAGAACTAGAAAGGGGAAGATGGATCATTGATGCAAAACCCAGTGCCACCGTTGCTACCACCAAGCTCCAGCCTGGTGAACCAGACGAGAGAGAAGAAGGAGAGCGCCTCTTCCATTCACAGATGTGGGTAAAAGGAACCCCGCTACACTTCATCATTGATAGCAGTATCTAGAAGAACCTCATCTCAGTAGATGTTGTCAAGTGGTTGTCCCTGCCAACAACACCGCACCCACAACCATACACCATTGGATGGCTCCGCTAAGGAAGCGATCTTCGCGTCAGCCAACAGTGTCGACTGTCGTATGACATCAAGCCCTTCAGAGATGAGGTATTGTGTGATGTTTCTCCTCTCGAAGTTTGTGATGTTCTTTTGGGCCAACCTTATTTATGGAAATGTCATGTTGTATATGAGTCTAAGCCTCATAGTGTTATTATTACTTTGAATAGGAAATTGTACAGGATACCCGAGGCAGTCCCACCTAGTGTTATTTCCTTGATCTCTGCTAAGAAATGTAGGAAGGTCATCTCTCATACATGGAAGTTTGTATTCTTCGTGATTCGCTCTCAGAATAAGAAAAATATCACAACCACATCCAAGGTCTTTGTGGCCGACCTCTCCACACAATAGAAGCAAGTAGATAAGGTTGTGGAAGAATACTCGGATATCTTCTCCTCACCTATAGGGGTACCTCTACACTGCTAGGTCAAGAACCCCATCGATCTGACCCCCGACACACAACTACCCAATAGGCTAGTCTATCGTTGCTCTTTGTTAGAGAATGAGGAGATCAAGCGACAGATCTAAGAACTACTCCACAAGGGGCACATCCGCCCCAGCTCATCACCTTGTAGGAGCCCAATCGTGCTGGTACAAAAGAAATATGGAACCTGGTGACTCTGTATTGATTACTATGTTATCACCCTATAATTTATAGGATCAACTGGTGACTGGAATGTTATCTCTCTAGTGTTTTTGTTTTTCAAATGATTTTTCATTCTGCAAATAATTTGAGAAAAGGAAAAAAAAAGAAAAAGAAAAAGAAAAGAGGGCATAACATAATTTCAATGAGATCCCCATGCAATAACAATGACTTGGTCCATACCTTTCAGGCATGGCCAAAGTTCTTTTAAATTGATGTTGATAGGAATAATGAATAAGCTTGGCTAAACTGTTTAATCTTAGCCAAAGGATCTAGGTTAGTTAGTGAATAAATCTGGCTAGACTGTCTAATCTTGGTCAGATAGCCCCAGGGTAGGATAATTTCTTAGACCAATAGTTTAATTTGGGTTAATTGTCATAGGAAGTTAAGTTAGAACATAGGATAGTTTTCTTTACTTCAATAAAGCCAACTTGATGATCAATGTTGCACCATGTTTTGGATGCTAGAAAAGTTGTTTGCCTAACCCCTCGGTGATGTAAAATGTAAAAGATTGAGAAAAATCCATGAAATGCACTTATCATAAGTTCTCTGGGTGCATATGCTTTCCACACCCACATTTATGCACCGCTAAAGTATCAACGGTCTAGATGATGGCACTCAGATCTACGGTGGACAAACCTTTTCATACCCCCCCAACTGTTTTTCCTTTAATGGAGGGGGGGGGGGGGGTNNGGACGGCTCAGGTTTCGGCGCTCAGATCTACGGTCCGCATTGGATTCTAGACCCCCCCATCCGTTCGTCCTTTAATGGAGGGGGGGGGGGTTCAGAATGTGTCTTAAAGAGTGCGCCCATATTTGCATTCGAAAGGAAAGAACACAGATCAATGGCTCAAGGTGTTTTTCGGAGCCCCCCGACTGATCTACCTTTAACAGTTGGGGGGGGGGGGGTTCCAGAATGGAATCTTACTCTAGCGGGCCCCTTATCTATACGTGGCATGATTCTACTAGTCTCGAATCCCACCGCCTCTCACTGCCTGACATATCACATCACCTCCTGACGTCATCATCCACCTTTCCAAAAGAGTCACATCCCATAAACTTTGTCAGTCCTTCCCCCTCATTCACTCGTGGCAAGCCCCCTCACCATGATATTTCCCCCAATTGTAACTGCCACATCACCCATCTGTATCCCTCAGTCGCTGTCACCTGCCATATCACACTCTAAGTGACCCGTTGGCCATTTATTACTGGATAACCTATCCATTAACTAGTTGACCTATCCCCCCCGCCCAACGGATACCCGTTTACTCAAAATTAGCCTCACTCTTCATTTCCTTCACCATTTACCCACTCATTGCACCAGAGAATTTACCTTGTTTTCTTCTCCATTACAGTCAGTCGCCCTCATATACAGTCATCCCCACTAACGTTGTTTTATTTGCAGGTATTGTTACAGTAATGGCGCTAAAGTCAAAATGAGAAGAATGAGAGGAGAATTTGTTTCTCTCGCCTCCTGTCGACCTCGACAGGATTCCACTGGCAGACAAAGATTACTTAATCACAGATACTAAGTGCGATTTCGACTTTGCATACCTTTAGTCATGGCTTAAAGAAGTTTTCCTGGACCAGAGTGACGAAATTGGACTCTGGGAGTCCAACCTACCCCTGTATCTCTTCCCTCAGATTCACCATTTCCCAGAGTTTGCCCTCAAGTGCCAAGACGACTATATCCCCGAGCAAAGAGCCATCATATCCTCCTCTGGAGAAGTTCTTTTCCTCATCACTCCAGAAGCCATCAACCAAATGATGCAAATATCCAGAGACGACTCCACATCACCTTTTAACCTTGAAATCCTTACAGAGTTATACCAGAAGATGACTTTTCCTCAAAGAGCTCAAATATTTGAGCTTTTTCTTCCACAATCCGCTCAGCTCCCCGCTACACATCCCCCTTATCCTTCCTCCATGTTCTCAACCAAAGGAAACCAGGTTATCATGTCCCTATGCGCCTTGCTAGGTTATTATTCAGATCAGTGGGTAGATGAACCCATTCTGGGATTTTTGTCTATTTTCTCCACCGATGAGAAGCCCACTACACAACTCGATTTCAACACGTTCCTGGCGAATAATATTCATGAGCAATTTATCAATTTCACCACAGAAGGCATGTTCCGGTATTCTTCAATACTGGCATACCTGTTCATTTTCTTCCAAGCGGACAAATTTTATTTTTTGATGTAGAAGATGGGCGGAGATGGAAGACCCTAGGCCGTGACCACATGGACTTCCCTGCTCATACATAACTCCACGGACTTCAGTTTCGAGCAGTTCATTGATCAGTTCTACCACCCAGTGGCTAGTATGCTCAGTGGAAGACCCGAAACCAAGATTAATGACGAAGTTTAGAGGATCCTACATCTCTCAGATCATACAAAGACTGGTGATTGGTACTTATACCAAGATCACACTGAGATTAGAATCTATGGGTGCAAGTTGGCCCCATACAAACTGCCCAAATACTTACCTGTCAGAATTTTTTCTCTGGAATACATAAGGCAGATGATAAACTCTGATGATATTCACTTTGTGTCTTTAAAGAAAAAGAAACAACTCAGAATCAAAGGGCAGATTGGGTATTTCATCTGCAACAATCGAAGCACAGGGGAATAAGCATAAAGGCTGCTGAAGGAAATGAAATTATTTGTGAGTTTCACATGGCACTATGATCCGTGCGGGATTATTTCCAAGATGAGGGTGAAAAACAAGAATATCTCGTATGTCCATGAATCTAGGCCTGAGGTTGAACAAATTGCAAATCAGACAGGATGGGAACCAAATACTTTGGTCGAGACAGAACAACAGGAATCCCCAGTCACTATATCATAGACAACCACACCACAGGCTCCGAAGGAGAAAAGGTCTAGGTAGGATTTGTCACCTCTTGTCACTGAAGTGTCATTAGAAGAATTTTGACTGCATACCAAGAGGCCCAAAACCACAGATCCTGACCCGACTGGAGAAAAGGAAGTTCCATCTACTACAGTGACAGAGGTTTATTGGTCACTTCTCAATACAAGTGGCAAGAATATTATAACGACAGTGTTACCAAAGAAGCCTATAGATACTCCACCGATCAACCAGCCAGGCAAGACAGGTCCGAAGCTCAGTATCTTTGAGAAATATGATCTGATCAAGAAAAATAATTTGACTCTGACCAACAACATATACGCCCAATTCTGGAAGCAGATGTCGTCTTCACAACACAGGCTACGATCGGCATTCGACACAGAGAAGGGAAGAATGCACATGGCATTCCTCCAAGCACAGGTACCGGACCCAAAGGTAATCATTGATTACAAAAGGGCCACTTTTGAATTCCAGACCAAAGACGTGCATCTGGCCGATCAAATGGATCTACACAGGCACACTGGAGAAATGGTTTTCTCCACGCTGGCACATGCTTCCACTACAACCTCCAGATTACAAGTGTCTCTGAACAACATCAAGACACAGTTGAAGTTGGAGAAGATATCATCCTTTGCTAAAGACAACAGGATCAAGACATTGGAGGAACTGGTCGTCAAGATCGGGTATGATCCCTCGAATGTGAAAGTAGTCGAGGAGATGATCAAGAAGAAAAACGCATACATAACATCTTTGAGGAAACAATTGAAGCTGCCACCAACAATAGACTCATAGGCGAAAGAAATAACAGAAACAAAAGGAGAAAAAGATGAGATTCTTAAATTAATCATGGACTGAAATGCATAACTGAAAGAAATGGAGGCTGAGATGGAAAATCTAATGAAAGAGAAATAAGAGTTGAAACCCATGGAATTCATTCCATTCGGTGTAGTTCCACTCTCAGGAGTGAGCACAACATCACTAGCAGAAGTCCCATCGACGAATCCACTGACGTCTTAGGAAAAGATGGTTGAATTGGCCAAATCTATGGAAAATATGAACCTGCAAGAGACAGAGATTAGTAGGCTCAAAAAGGGGATTGAGAAGCTTCAGGAACTCAAATATTCTTATCAAACTATCTTTTCCAAGGAAAAATAGGTGTCAGACCAGCTCAAACAAGACTTACAACAACTCTGGAAGCAAATAGTGGCAGGTAAAATGATGGCCAAAGTTAAAGAAAGTGTCTGGATAGACATCACCAAGTCTATGAACGAGATATGGCCAATGATACAGATTATGTTTGAGAAAAATGAATTGGTGTAGAGAATAAAACAGACCATCGAGAAGATCAGATCAGAATTGGGAGAGATGCCCACACAGGCTAATGAAATCATCAAGTTCCTAAATTCTAAAACCAGAGAGGAATTGGAAGAGATGAGAATTGAAGATAGAACAGAGACCATCCTTGAGGTCAGGAGAGTATTGACCAAGAGAGGATTGATGTTGCAACTGGAAGAAAAGGTTCAGGCCATGGACCAAGGGGTACAAAGGTTTTTCAGCAAGATTGAGGCTCTACAGAAGAAAGGTCTTCCTGGTTTGAAGGTGATAAACGACAAACTAATGACACTCCTAGACTACAAAAAGAGACTGGCCGATGTGGCTAAGGATAGTTCAAAGTTTTCAGGAATTCAAGGCAGCATCACTGGCAAGGCATTCCTAGATGCACTTCAGTTGGACATCAGCATTCAGCATGAGATCTGGTATATCTTCATCACCAAGCCTACCTTTGCCAAATACACAGAAATGGATGAAGTCTACAGAAGGCTACTCAAAGTCAGTGTTCCCTGTCATCTTCAATGGGAAGAGCTTTGTGACCTGATCGAGTAGTAGATGAGCTGTCCCAACCTAGTCAGCTATCCAGTCAGATGAGGTCGTGCAGAGGCCTCCCCAACGGCTCACTCGAAAAACAACATGCAGTTGCGACACATCATCAAACAGTTCCTATATTTCTATAGATTGTTAAGTTAGTTAGGCTAAAAATAGATTTACCACATCCTGATCTTTAATGACAGGATCGTTTGTAATTTTGGGTTATAAATACTTCACTTTTCAAAGTATTGAGGGTTGATCTTTACGCCCCGCGAGCTATCAGACTGTAATATTTTTCAAGAGATATTCCATTAATACAAAGAGGCATTTTTACAGGATTCTTGCGTGTATTCACTGGTGATGTTTTTCTTTCTATGTTTAATGTTATTCTCTCTTAGTTATCACACTGTTTTCTAAATCTAGTCTTTGAAAGTAATGAATGTTGTAGGATTTATCTTCGTATACCCTGTTTCACACTTTGAAAGATTTTTATGTTTTATCTTCTGATTTTATGATAAAGAAATTCTTAACTGCTTCTTTATTGTAACTGACCTACTCACCTTTTTCTGCTATTCCTCATTTATGCTACTAAAAGAATCCAATGATTATATTATCTCGCCCTGTGAAAGGTTTCTTTGTTTTCTGGTTTGGATTTCATTCTTACGATACGAACCCCATAGCACAACGGATGTGTAAACTATCTCAGCCATCCCGACAAACACTACAACAACAAAACCAACTTATTTATTTACCTAGCCTAATATTTTAAATTTGAAACATATCTAAATCATATAGAGAGATCCCTCTCTAAAGTTGGTAGGGCTAGGTCCCAGCTTCGAAGCGGTTGGATAAAGTTACGTCTTGTAGATTTCTTCTTTCCTGACAACCTCTAGGAAATTTACAGGGCGTTAACTTAGTGGCGACGATAGTGGGGAAAGAACTGAACAATTTTTTTAACCTCACGTCCTCTTTTCCCTAGAAGAAAATCTTGCTTCTGAAATATTGCAAATATGAGAAAGAAGTAATGTTTATAGGTTGTTAAAAACCTGTACATATTATTTTCAGACTCATAAAACTAAAAAGTATATGTATAAAAATCAAAAAGAAATCTGGCTCCCAAAAGAGCTTATACTCAATCTCATCCTGACCCAGAACCTGCAATAGCAACAAATAATCCAGAATAGTTTCTCAAGAAAAAGACCATTGTTGAAGGTTCAGTAAGACATAATCCCCTTCAGAAGTACCCTTCTCTTCTAGAGGAGCTTGTTGCCATTCAGGATCTCGACGTTGACACATTTTTTGAACAAAGCCTGTTCAGAACAAAATCTAACAGCTTTGTGGATGAAACTGTCCTAGACCCAACCATCTTGCAACCCCAGACTTCTGAAGTTCTATCTCCCACTGCTAAACCTCAAACCACTAACTTTGTGTCAGCTAGCCCCTCCTCATCCTCGTCTTTTTTCACCACTCCATCTATCATCCAGGTTATTGTCCCGCCCCCTCTGCCTATCATGGTAGCCAGATATGCTCCCTTGGTGTTGGACGCAACTCTTCATGCTATTCCCCAAGAATATCAAACGAGACTTCAACATTTCGATGGAATAGGACCCTAGAGCACTTAGCAACACGTTGATAAAATGAATGATTATTTTGACCTACATGAAGTAGATGAGGCAGACGTTCAAATGAGATTGTTTACCCAAATTTTGACGTGTGACGTTAAGAAATGGCATAAAGATTTACGTGCTACCTCATTCCTTGACCTTACCGTGTTCCAAAGGAGTTTTCTAGACACATGGGAGGTAAAGAAAAACCCTCTCCAAATATTGTCAGAATACGAAAATATTAGAAGAAATCAAGGCGAGACAGTACAAGATTACTACACCCGTTTCAATAATTTGTACAATGCAATTCCAACCGATATCAAGCCTCCACAAGGTTTAGCATTGATACAATTTCCTAATGGTTTTGACGCCGATATGTCATATCAATTAAGGGAAAGAAACTCCGCCACCCTGGAGGACATGCAGAAAAGTGCAATAAGTGCGGAGGCCAACCTGTTGGCAAAAAGGGCAAGACAGAGGATAGAGAGGAGAGTCACAATCAAAGGGGAACCGTCCACATCAACTTCTGATTCCAAATTGGATTCCTTGGCCAGAGAAATGGAAAGAATGATGGAGAGACTTACTGTATCTGAAATAAACCCTCCTAGAGAAAACCCACCAGCTCCTCAAATTCAAAATCCTAACTTCAGAAGAAACCCTCCTCAAATTAGGCAGAGAGATCCTAGGGATCAAAGGGAACAGAGAGGTCCTGATCAACAGATCATATCTCCCCTACAAGAAAATTATGTCGATGAAGGAGAGTAAGTAATTGAAGAACTAGAGGATACTCACATAAACCTCATGGGAATTCACGATAACGAAGCTATTTTCCTTACCCAGGAAGAGCAATAACTTTTTCTTCTCAATCAAACAAAGGTAAGTGAATAAGCTAAAGATGCCGAACAACAGGAATTTGAAAATGCTATTTTGGAGGTACATCGGCAGTACAATCTGCGAAGTAAAAAGACAAACGAAAGTTCTCCAAAAAGGGTGACCGAAATAAAGAAGACAGTTGAAACCCAAAAGGCCCTTGAGCCTTCCGCTGAGAAGAAACCTGAGAAGGGTAATGTTGAAGTTCCAACAAAAAGAAACCTTACTATTATGAAAAGATCATCGCAGTCTGAGGTTTCGTCAATTAACCCACCAGATACTTCTGGCCAGAATATCGTGGTGGAAAAATCAGAATTGTTGAGCCAAAGCAGAGCACCTGCACCTTTCAGCCTCGAAGGGGAACTAGCCAAAGTAAAAATTCCCATTCCCCTTTCCGAGTTGTTGAGAAAAGATGCTTACTGTTCACAGGTCATTAAAGATATGACCATTGAACCTGATATAGGTACAAAAGCCTTAACTGTTGGATCAAGAAATCATTCAGATACTGTGAACCTTATAGATGATCAACCTGAACTCCTATTCAGACCTGAAGTGGATGGTCAAACCGACAATGGGGCTCTCGCTTATTTTTACATCATCCTTAATATACACGACCTGATTTTGCATAATGCTATGCTAGATTCGGGTGCTTCCCATAATCTAATGCCTAAAGAAGTGATGGAAAAAATGGGACTTGAAGTTACCAGGCCTTACAAGGACTTGCACTCTTTTGACTCCAGTAAAGTTAGATGTATCAGTTTAATCAAAGATCTGTGTATCACCTTGGTTCAGATTCCCATGAAGAGCATGGTCATGGATGTTGTGGTTGCAGACATTCCCCTGAAGTATGGTATGTTGTTGTCCCGGTCTTGGGGGGCCAAGTTGAAAGGTACTTTGCAGTTGGATATGTCGTATGCCACTATCCCAGTTTTTGGTCAACAGAGAAGACTATACAGAGAAACACTGATGAATTACATGGTTAACAGCCAAGAAAAACCACATAACTATCCTCTGTACTCTGCACATTCTGACATGGACTCCTTCATCCTATACAATGATGGCGATACGGGAGAACAAATCATTCAGCTGGAATAAGATACATCTGGTCCAGACGAAGGCCAAGAAGTCATTGAGGCAAAAAGACAGAAAAATGTGATAACTGAAGAATTTCCAGCCGATTTCTGGAGCATGGACTTTGATGGAGCTGTGAGCAAAGAAGGATATGGAGCGGGAGTTTGGTTGCACAATCACAAATCCAGGTATTCGGAAAACCATCGTTACAAATTAAATTTTCAATGCACTAACAATATTGTCGAGTATGAAGCCTTGATGCTTGGTCTGAAACTTCTAAAGAAGGTTGGTGCCAAACAAATTATGGTGAGAGGTGATTCTGAATTAATAATCAAGCAAATTAAAGGTGAGTATGAAACAAAACACCCTTTTCTTAGAGCTTATAGGAATGTTGTTCTCGATGCCCTTAGATGTTTCAATGAAGTTGATTTGCAGGTGATGCATAGGGGACATAATATTTTGGCAGACGGGTTAGCTACATCAACAACCACATGCAAGATTCCTTTTCGTTCCACTCGCCCATACACGGTAGAGGTGAAGTGCAGACTAATTGTTCCCAACAACGTCAGATACTGGCAGGTATTTGGTAATGATGATCAAATTGAATACTTTCTGCAATGTAAAAATGATTTTGAGTGTACAAACATAGACTTAGAAAATGAAGATGAAAATGTAAAAAGATCTGATTTTGAAAATGATAGTGTAAATAAGATAGATTCAAAAGAGTTAGGTGAGGATGAGATGGAAGCTAATGTTTTTCATTTGAGAAGTAATGTTTTACCTAGGGGTTTAGTTCCTTTAGAGGACTTATTTGATTTTAATGATGTAGCTAAAAAACCAAAAATTGAAGCCAGTGGTCAAGAAGTAGAAGATTGTAATATAGGGATGGTAGAGAAACCCAGGATGGTGAAACTTTCCAAATCATTACCCCCTGAGAAGAAAATCAAATACATTGAGCTTTTCAAAGAATATTCAGACGTATTTTCTTGGGGTTATGAGGACTTGAAATCTTATGAGACTAACATCATACAACATAGAATTCCAATAAAAGAAGACCAAAAACCTTTCAGACAGAAACTTAGGAGAATCAATCCCAAGCTACTTCCTCTGATAGAAAAGGAAATCAAAAAAATCTACGATACTAAAATCATAGTTCCATTACGATTTTCCAAATGGGTTTCAAATTTAGTCCCAACATGAAAGAAATCTGGAGAAATCAGGCTCTGGATCGATTTTTGAAATCTGAATAAGGTCTCTCTGAAGGACAATTACCCATTGCCAAAAATGGACCACATATTACAAAGGGTAGTCGGATCCAGTCAAATCTGTTTACTGGATGGGTTTTCAGGTTATTATCAGGTACTCGTTCACCCAGATGACCAAGACAAAACTGCTTTCACAACACCGTGGGGTACTTTCATGTATGTGAAAATTCCTTTCGGGTTGATGAACGTCGGGCCCACATTCCAGAGGGCGATGGATATCTCTTTTGTGGAATAAATCCACAAATTTATTGTCATCTATATGGACGACGTAACTGTGTTTTCCCAATCTGACGACGAGCACTTACGACATCTCGGACGAGTTTTTGAGAAATGCAGGAAATTTGGGATTTCTTTAAATCCTAAGAAGAGCCTTTTCGGATTAGAGGAAGGTAAACTGCTAGGGCACATAATCTCCAAATATGGAATTAAAATAGACCCCAGTAGAATCGAGGCCATTCAGAAATTAGAACATCCAAGAAACATCAAAGAGTTACAGTCTTTCATCGGAAAAATAAACTTTCTGCGGAGATTCATACCCAACCTGCCTGAGCTTCTCAGAAGCATCACAAACATGTTAAAAAAGGACACAAAAATAAAATGGGACACCGAATCCAGATAGTATTTTGAACAAGTCAACCTCGCACTCACGCAGGCTCTAGTCTTGATCAGTCCCGATTTCACCAAAGATTTCTATCTTTTTCCTTTTGCCTCTGAACATACCATTACAACAGTATTACTACAGAAAAATAGTGAAGGGTATGAACAACACATAGCCTTTTTCAGTAAAGCTTTAAGAGATGTTGCTTTGAATTATAAAATAATGGAGAAACAAGCTTTTGCCTTGGTGAAAGCTATAAAATATTTTAGGGTACACATTCTCCATTCCCACACCATTGCATATGTTCTGAATGCGGTAGTAAAAGACATTTTAACCCAGGAAAATCCAGTCGGACGAAGATGAAAATGGATTGCTATCATTCTAGAGTATGACATAGAGATTAAGCCTACAAAATTGATTAAAGGTCAAGGTCTAGCAAAATTGATGGCTGAATCAAATTTCCATGCTCTTGACATTAATTTCTTAGTTGCGGCAGATGAACAGGGTGAGCAGGCAACTCCAAGCGTGAGAGAGGTATTTCTCAACTCTCCATGGTACACAGACCTAATATTTGTTTTGCATAATTTGCAAGCTCCCCCTGGTCTGACTAAGACTAAAGCTAGGTTTTTGAAACTGAAAGCATTAAAATTATGTATTCTAGAAGGTAATCTATATTGGAAAGATCCTGGAGGTATTTTGTTAAATTTTCTATTGAAGGATGAAGATGACAAAATACTGCAGGAGTTTCATGCAGGAGACTGTGGTCGTCATCTGAACTGGAAGGTCACATCCAACAAAATCATCAGAGCTAGATTCTATTGGCCTACTCTATTCACCGATGTGCATCACAAAGTGACTTCGTGTCATCAATGTCAACTGTTTGAAGGCAAAAGGAAACTTCTTACTCTACCCCTGAAACCGATCTTCGTTGAAGCCCCTTTCCAGCAATGGGGATTAGACTTCATTGGAGAAATACATCCTCCTTCTTCGGGCCAACATAGGTGGATTTTTACTGCCACAGATTATTTTACAAAATGGATCGAAGAAGTACTAGGTAGGCAAGCGACAAATTCTGTCATTATTAAATTTCTTGAAAATAATATCTTGTCTCGCTTTGGATGTCCTAGAAAGATTATAACTGACAATGCAACTTCTTTTCGATCGAAGAAACTCATAGATTTTTTCAACCAATACCATATTGGTTTGGGACATTCCACAACTTACTACCCTCAGGGAAATGGGCTGGCAGAATCATCAAACAAAACTCTGTTAAACATCATCAAAAAAACATTGCAGGAAAACAAGAAGTCGTGGCATAACAAGTTGGTTTTCACACTATGGGCCGATAGACTGACCACCAAAAGGTCAATCGATATGTCACCATATCAGTTGGTATATGGCACATAAGTAGTCTTTCCCACTTCCTTAGGAGTCCCTGTCATGAAATTTCTCCAAGACATGCAAGCTGAGCCAAACGACTCCCAAAAAAGGATCAACTAGATGATCCATTTGCAGCAGTCCAGGGAAGAAGTATACAATAAGACCCAGGTAGTCCAAGAAAGCATTAAGAAGTTTTTTGACAAAAGAACCAAGGAAGATGATTTTGAGATAGGAGATTTCATGCTGAGATGGGATTCCCGAAATGAAGATAAGGGAAAGCATGGTAAATTCGATAGTTTGTGGAAGGGACCATACATGATTCAAGCATTCAGAGGAAATAACGCTTTCTTGTAAACAATAGTGATGGGACAGATCTGCCAGGAGGACCTGTAAATGGCAGAAGGTTGAAGCGTTATTCACCGCCTCAGTAGAGACTTGAAGTGACACTTTCCATTGTACAAACCATTTTTTATTTTTTCTTGCAATTTTCTAAGTGAATAACTTTGGTCAATTGGTTGAAACCCGAAGAGAAGGCCCTAAGCCTCTGACCACTATTTTCCTTTTTTCGAATAAAACCAATCAAGCAATGAAGGTGACAAGGGAGGAAGTTTCAGAACATCAGGAATAATGATTCTTGGCACTTCACAAGGAGAGTACCATCCCCAGGTGGAGCCGCTGTTATCACCCTATAATTTATAGGATCAACTGGTGACTGGAATGTTATCTCTCTAGTGTTTTTGTTTGTCAAATGATTTTTCATTCTGCAAATAATTTGAGAAAAAGAAAAAGAAAGAAAAATAAAAAGAAAAGAGGGCATACAAGAATTTCAATGAGAGCCCCATGCAATAACAGTGACTTGGTCCATACCTTTCAAGCATGGCTAAAGTTCTTTTAAATTGATGTTGATAGGAATAGTGAATAAGCTTGGCTAAACTATTTAATCTTAGCCAAATGATCTAGGTTAGTTAGTGAATAAATCTGGCTAGACTGTCTAATCTTGGTCAGATAGCCCCAGGGTAGAATAAGTTCTTAGCCCAACAATTTAATCTGGGTTAATTGTCATGGGAAGTTAAGTTAGAACATAGGCTAGTTTTCTTTACTTCAATAAAACCATCTTGATGATCAATGTTGCACCATGTTTTGGATGCTAGAAAAGTTGTTTGCCTAACCCCTTGGTGATGTAAAATGTAAAAGTTTGAGAAAAATCCATGAAATTCACTTATCCTAAGTTCTTTGGGTGCATATGCTTTTCGCACCCACATTTATGCACCACTCAAGCATCAATGGTCCAGATGATGGCGCTCAAATCTACGGTGGACAAATCTTTCCGGACCCCCCCCCCCCC
>ML788048.1:171172-190647 GCA_009831015.1 Picea engelmannii
GGGGGGTTCCAGAATCACTGATAATGCATGTGTGCATCTGGATGGCCCAGGTTTCGGTGCTCAGATCTACGATCCGCATTGGATTTCGGACCCCCCCATCCATTCTACCTTTAATGGAGGGGGGGGGGGTCCAGAATGTGTGTTAAAGAGCGCGCCCAGATTTGCGGTCGAAAGGAAAGCACACAAATCAATGACTCAAGGTGTTTTTCGGACCCCCCCGACTAATCTACCTTTAACTGTGGGGGGTGGGGGGTTCCGGAGTGGAATCTTACTCTTGCGGGCCCCCTATCTATACATGGCATGAATCTACTAGTTCTGAATCCCATCGCCTCTCACTGCCTGACATATCACATCACCTCTTGACGTCATCATCAACCTTTCCAAAAGAGTCACATCCCATAAACTTCGTCAGTCCTTCCCCCTCATTCACTCATGGAAAGCACTCTCACCATGATTTTCCCCCAATCAATAACCGCCACATCACCCATCCGTATCCCTTAGTCATTGTCACCTACCATCTCACACTCTAAGTGACCCATTGGCCATTTATTACTGGATAACCTATCCGTTAACCAACTGACCTGTCCCCCACGCCCAACAGATACTCGTTTCCTCAAAATTACCCTCACTCTTCATTTCCGTCACCATTTACCCACTCATCGCACCAGAGAATTTACCCTGTTTTCTTCTCCATTACAGTCAGTCGCCCCCATCTACATTCGTCCCCGCTAACGTTGTTTTATTTGTAGGTATTGTTACAGTAATGGAACCAAAGTCAAAACGAGCAGAAGGAGAGGAGAATTTGTTTCTCTCGCCTCCTGTTGACCTCAACAGGATTCCACTGGTCGAAAAAGATTACTTAATCATAGATACTAAGTGCGATTTCGACTTTGCAGACCTTCAGTCATGGCTTAAAGAAGTTTTCCTGGACCAGAGTGATGAAATTGGACTCTGGGAGTCCAACCTACCCCTGTATCTCTTCCCTCAGATTCACCATTTCCCAGAGTTTTCCCTCAAGTGCCAAGCCCACTATATGCCTGAGCAAAGAGCCATCGTATCCTCCTCCGAGGAAGTTCTTTTCCTCATCACGCTAGAAGCCATCGACCAAATGATGCAAATATCCCGAGACGACTCCACATCACCTTTTAACCTTGAAATCCTTACGGAGTTATACCAGAAGATGACTTTTCCTCAAATATCTCAAATATTTGAGCTTTTTCTTCCACAATCTGCTCAGATCCCCACTACAAATCCCCCTTATCCTTCCTCCATGTTCTCAACCAAAGGAAACTAGGTTATCACGTCCCTATGCGCCTTGTTGGGTTATTATTCAGATCAATGGGTAGATGAACCTATTCTGATATTTTTTTCTATTTTCTCCACCGATGAGAATCCCACTACACAGTTCGACTTCAGCATGTTCCTGGCGAATAATATTCACGAGCAATTTGTCAATTTCACCACAGAAGGCATGTTCTGGTATTCTTCAATACTGACATACCCGTTCGTTTTCTTCCAAGTGGAAAAATATTCTTTTTCCATGCAGAAGATGGACGGAGATGGCAGACCCTAGGCCGTGACCGCATGGACTTCCCTGCTCAGACATAAGTCCACGGACTTCAGTTTCAAGCAGTTCATTGATCAGTTCTACCACCCAGTGGTGAGTATGCTCAGCGAAAGGCCCTAACCCAGGATTAATGATGAAGTTTAGAGGATCCTACATCTCTCAGATCATACAAAGACTGGTGATTGGTACTTGTACCAATATCACACTGAGATCATAATTTATGGGTGCGAGTTGGCCCCATATAAACTGCCCAAATACTTACCTGTCAGAATTTTTTCTCTGGAATACATAAGGTAGATGATAAACTCTGATGATATTCACTTTGTGTCCTTAAAGAAAAAGAAACAACTCAGAATCAAAGGGTAGATTGGGTCTTTAATATGCAACAATCGAAGCGCAGGGGAGAAGCAGACAGGCTGCTGAAGAAAATGAAATTCTTTGTGAGTTTCACATGGCACTATGATCCGTGCGGGATTATTTCCGAGATGAGGGTGAAAAACAAGAATATCCCGTATGTCCATGAATCTAGGCCTGAGGTAGAAAAAATTGCAAATTAGACAGGATGGGAACCAAATACTTTGGTCGATATAGAACAACAGGACTCCCCGGTCACTGTATCACAGATAACCACACCACAGGCTCCGAAGGAGAAAATTTCTAGGCAGGATTTGTCACCTCCTGTCACTGAAGTTTCATTAGAAGAATTTTGACTACATAGCAAGAGGCCCAAAACCACAACTCCTGACCTGGCTAGAGAAAAGGAAGTTCCATCTACTACAGTGACAGAGGTTGATCGGTCGCTTCTCAATACAAGTGGCAAGAAGATTATAGCCATAGTGTTACCAAAGAAGCCTACAGATACTCCACCGATCAACTAGCCAGGCAAGACAGGTCCGAAGCTCAGTATCTTTGAGAAATATGATCTGATCAAGAAAAAGAATCAGACTCTAACCAACAACACATATGCCCAATTCTGGATGCAGTCGTCATCTACACAACACATGCTGCTATTGACGTTCGACACAGAGAAGGGAATAATGCACATGGCATTCCTCCAAGCATATGTACTAGACCCAAAGGTAATCACTGATTACAAAAGGTCCACTTTTGAATTCCATACCAAAGACGTGCATCTGGCCAATCAAACAGATCTACACAGGCATATGGGAGAAATAGTTTTCTCCACACTGGGACATGCTTCCACTACTACCTCTAGATTACAAGTGTTTCTGAACAATGTCCAGACACAGTTGAAGTTGGAGAAGATATCATCCTTTTCCAAAGACAACAGGATCAAGACATTGGAGGAACTGGTCCTCAAGATCGGGTATGATCCCTCGAATGTGAAAGAATTTGAGGAGATAATCAAGAAGAAAAATGCAGACATAGCATATTTGAGGAAACAATTGAAGCTGCCACCAACAGTAGACTTGCAGGCGAAGGAAATAGCAGAAACAAAAGGAGAAAAAGATGAGATGCTTAAATTAATCATGGAGAAAAATGCACAATTGAAAGAAATGGAAGTTGAGATGGAAAAGATAATGAAAGAGAAAGAACAGTTGAAACCCATGGAAGTCATTCCATTGAGTGTAGTTCCACTCTCAGGAGTGAGCACAACATCACTAGAATAAGTCCCATCGACGAATCCACCGACGTCTCAGGAAAAGACGGTTGAATTGGCCAAATCTATGGAAAAGATGAACCTGCAGGAGACAGAGATTAGCAGGCTCAAAAAGGAGATTGAGAACCTTTAGGAACTCAAATATTCCCATCAAACCAACATTTCCAAGGAAAAGCAGGTGTCATAATAGCTCAAACAAGAGTTACAACAGCTCTGGAAGCAAACAGTGGCAGGTAAAATGCTGGACGAAGTTAAAGAAAGTGTCTGGACAAACATCACCAAGTCTATGAACGATATATGGCCAATGATACAGATTATGTTTGAGAAAAATGAATTGGTGCAGAGAAGAAAATAGGCCATCGAGAAGATCAGATCATAATTGGGAGAGATACCCACATAGGCTAATGAAATCATCAAGTTCCTAAATTCTAAAACCAGAGAGGAATTGGAAGAGATGAGAATTAAAGATAGAAAAGAGACCATCCTTGAGGTAAAGAGAGTATTTACCAAGAGAGGATTTATGATACAAATGGAAGAAAAGGTTCAGGCCATGGACCAAGGGGTACAAATGTTTTTCAGCAAGATTGAGGCTCTACAGAAGAAAGGTCTTCCTGGTCTGAAGGTGATAAATGACAAACTGATGACACTCCCAGACTAAAAAAAGACACTGGCCGATGTGGCTAAGGATAGTTCAAAGTTTTCAGGAATTCAAGGCATCATCACTGGCAAGGAAGTCCTAGATGCACTTCAGTTGGACATCAACATTCAGCATGAGATCCGGTATATCTTCATCACCAAGCCTACCTTCGCCAAATATACATAAATGGATGTAGTCTACCAAAGGCTACTCAAAGTCAACGTTCCCAGTCATCTTCGATGGGAAGAGCTTTGTAACCTGATCGAGTAGTAGATGAGGTATCCCAGCCTAGTCAGTTATCCAGTTAGATGAGGTCGTGCAGAGGCCTCCCCAACGACTCACCCAGAAAACAACATGTAGTTGCGACACATCATCAAACAGTTCCTAGATTTCTGTAGATTGTTAAGTTAGTTAGGCTAAAAAAAGATTTACCACGTCCTAATCTTTAATGACAGGATCGTTTGTAATTTTGGGTTATAAACACTTCACTTTTAGAAGTATTGAGGGTTGATCTTTACGCCCTGTGAGCTATCAAACTGTAATATTTTTCAAGAGATCTTCCATTAATACAAAGATGCATTTTTATAGGATTCTTGCGTGTATTCACTGGTGATGTTTTTCTTTCTAAGTTTAATGTTATTCTCGCTTATTTATCACACTGTTTGTTAAATCTAATCTTTGAAATTAACAAATGTTGCATTATTTATCTTCGTATACCCTGTTTCACACTATGAAAGATTTTTATGTTTTATCTTCTGATTTTATGATAAAGAAATTCTTAACTGCTTCTTTATTGTAACTGACCTACTCACCTTTTTATGCTATTCCTCATTTATGCTACTAAAAGAATCCAATGATTATATTATCTTGCCACGTGAAAGGTTTCTTTGTTTTCTGGTTTGGATTTCATTTTTACGATGCGGACCCCATAGCCCAACGGATGTGTAAACTATCTCAACCAACCCGACAAACACTACAACAACAAAACCAACTTATTTTTTTACCTATCCTAATATTTTAAATTTGAAACATATCTAAATCATATAGAGAGATCCCTCTCTGAAGTTGGTAGGGCTAGATCCCAGCTTCGAAGTGGTTGGATAAAGTTACCTCTTGTAGATTTCTTCTTTCCTGACAACCTCTAGGAAATTTACAGGGCGTTAACATACTGTGCTCTGAATAAAATCACAGTCAGAAACTGGTAACTAATTCCCCTAATCGATGACCTCCTTGATCAACTCGTGGGGGGAAAATACTTTAGTAAGATTGATCTAAAGTCTAGCTACCACCAGGTCCCGATAGAACAAACAAATGTATGGAAGATCGACTTCAAGTCAAAGGAAGGCATTTTTAAATCGTTGGTCATACCCTTTGGTTTGACAAATGCTCCAGCCACTTTCATGAGGATGATGGACGATATCCTGCGACCATTCACCAATACTTTTGTAGTGGTGTATCTGGATGACATTCTAATTTACAGCAAGAGTTGGACCGAGCACTTGCAGCATATTCAGCAGGTTCTGCACACCCTACGACAGCACAAGCTATACACCAACTTGGAAAAATGATCCTTCGGCATGGACAGGGTCCATTACCTGGGATACATCATTGATCAACATGGCGTACATGTGGATCCAGCCAAGATCCAAGTCATCCGTGACTAGCCAGCCCCAACAACACTCACTGAGCTTCAGAGCTTCTTGGGCCTTGCCAATTTCTACTGCAGGTTCGTGTTGGGTTTCTCCCATATTGGATGGGCCCTCAGCCAAATAAACAGGGGTGGTGCTAAGGAAAAATTTGTGTGGGGCTGGTCCCAACAACAAGCATTCGATGATTTGAAGAAGCGCTTATGCTCAGCCCCAATACTTTCACTACCAGACTTGCATCATCCTTTTGAGATCGAGACATATGCTTAAGACTCTGCTGTGGGCACCGTTCTCACTCAACATGACCACCCTGTGGCCTATCATAGTGAGACATTGTCAGATACTTTCTGTAAGTACCCTACTTACGACAAAGAAATGTACTCCATTGTGCAAGCATGGCGCTAGTGGAGACATTACATTCATGGGAAGGAGATAGGCATCCACACTGATCATAAGCCACTGCAGTTCATGCAGACACATGGAAAATTGTAGAATGATTGCCATCAAAAGTGGTCCACATACTTGCAGTAATTCCACCTCAACATCAAGTATTAAACAGGAATCACCAATCGCATCGATGATTGCCTCAGTAGACTGTCAATCGCGACACTCACCACGGTGCTAGACTCTTATGGCCATGAGACATCTGGATGGCCCCAAATCTATGAGACAGACCCTAAATTCTCCACCACCTACCAAATGTTGGGTGCAAATGCAGTTGTTGATAATTTCCATCTTCAGGATGGGTTGTTGTGTCATCTGGGCCATATCTTTGTTCCATCAAGTGAGCGAGCGAAGCTGATCTAGGAATCCCACTACAGTCGGGTGGAAAGACACTTTGGCGTTGAAAAGACAGTGGCAATTCTACATAAACATTTCTACTGGTCGAAACTTCGACAAGAGGTCAGCAAGTATATCAGGTCCTGCACTACCTGCGATATTGCCAAACCGACCACTAAAAAATAGGGCCTATACACCCCTCTTCCTACTCCTGATAGACCATGGGAATCCATCTCAATGGACTACATCTCGAGCCTCCCGTCCACCAAGCGGGGAAATGACTTTGTTTTTGTGGTTTTTGATAACTTTTCTAAGATGGCGATTCTGGTTGCCTGCAAGAAGAGCATCACAACAGAGGCCACTGCCAAGCTCTTCTTTGAATGAGTTTGGGTACATTTTGGAATCCAACAAACCATTGTCTCAGATCGAGATAATCAATTTCTCAGCGCATTCTGGTTGAGTCTTTGGTCACTGCTAGACACAAAGCTCACCAAATCCACAACCTTCCACCCCCAAACAAATGGCCAAACCGAGGTTGTAAATCAAATGATTTTGCATATCCTTCGCATGTACAATTCAAAGCACCCTCGCACATGGGATGAGAGCATTCCCTATGTCTAGCATAGCTACAACCGAGCCCTGCATAGCTCAACCGGACACAACCCCTTTCAAGTGGGGTTGGGATTCCAACCATTGGGACCCATAGATGTTGCACTTCCCCTTGCGGTCACCTCGACCGACTCATTTCCTACTCCAACTGAAGCTGAAAAAGCCACCTGGTTCATTGAGCGGATCCAACACATCCACCAATAGGTTCAGGATATCCTATAGAAGTCCAATGACAAGTACAAACAATGCCATGATCAACATCGGGTGCCACATAAGTTTTAGGTGGGCGACAAAGTTTGGTTACACTTGCAGAAAGAGAACCTTACAGGACCCCATAGGAAGCTTGGTCGACTCCTTTATGGGATGTACACTATCACCAAAGCCGTGGGGGATAAGGCTTTTGAGCTCAACATTCCTCCTTTCCTTGGTCTGCACCCAGTGTTCAACGTGGATCTCCTTCGCCCTTATTTCCCACCATTATTGGACACCTCAGAAGTAGCAGAAAAACTGACACCAACAGAGCTCAACCCCAACTGCCTACAATAGGAATCCAATGATCATATTGTGGACAGACAGATCAAGGGCACTCGACAACAAAGGATCCAATTTTATCGAGTCATCAAAGCACGACAACTCCTGCACCAAGGCAAGTGGCTCACCCGGGGCCAAATTCAACAGAAATTTCCTCATCTGATGGGGGGCCTCAATGCAATGGAGACCATTTCTTCCTAAGGTGGTAGGATTGATCCAGATGGATATCGGTGGCCACCCACCTTTTTCAACTGGCTCAAAACAATTTTCTGACAATTTTGGCAATTTACTATTTTTAACAGTTTTAACTTCCAGGGCCATTTTGAGGGCCTAAATGAAGGTTTTTCGAGATTGAGCTCCTCAATGATAGTTGAAGGCATGATTGAGACACTAAAATGAATCTCCTCAATGATACATTTCCAACGAGCTATCACATGCCTAAAATGGAGATCGTATGCAAAAGTTACGACCCCGGGAAGTTGATGTACTAACTTACCCAAACGAGGCCCACATGACTTTTGGCGCTTCATCTCCTAGGGTTAGGTTTTTGGATGTCTAGGGTTTTGGGAATTATTTCTTATTGTAAACAAGGCCTTCATAGCCTCATTGTAACCTTCTTCTTTTGAATGCGCCTTGTCGTCACATCTCTTCTCAGAGATAAGCCACCACCATTCCAGCAAGCTTGTTTCCGTTGCATTTTACAGTTTCAACTTATTTTGTTATTGAATAGAAAACCAGTTTTACTGTATCTATGTGATTTTGTGTTAAGCATCTGTTAACAATTTGTATTCATTTTGTTCTTCTCGTAAAATCGGGATCATCTTCGGTGCACGATTTTCATGAATGAAGGGAACACCAAAGACTATTGCGAATACCACGAGTTGAATAAAAGATAATTTTATTTTCAAAGGGTACAACCATAATATTGTTTCTAAATATGAAAATCCTCATGAAAAAAATCACAAAAGACTATCCAAATAACTTGAAAAATGAATAACAAAAATGGTGTTCCAACTTCGAAGAAGCAACCCACAATACACAAGAGTGTCAAATTAGTGGTCGAAATAAGCCAAATTATCATAATATCTATCATATCTAGGCTTCAGAATAGAACTAATATTAAGGTGACATAGGAGGTTGTTATCAAGGTCAAAGAAGTGGATATCAAGGAAGAGGTAGATACCATAGATGATACAAACAAAGAGGACATGGTCGAGGAAGATTCGACAAAGCCTAATGCTTTATTTGCTTAAAGGATGATCATCTAAGTCATGATTTCTCTATGGAGGATAGAACCCATTTAAAATTTTGCAATATATGTGGATTTGGTGATCGTTCCATTGAGGATTTCCAAATTATTCTTGGGAAATTAAGAAATAGGAGGACTATCAATCTCCTGTAAATCATGCCTAAACATGAAGTCCTCAACACTAAGAATTTAAATGTCATCACAAGATCTGGCATAGAATGAGAAGACAATGTACTCAAATTACCACAAGTTAAACCTTTTAATAAAGATATTTGGTAACCTGATCCATAGAGAGAAAGAGAAACTATGAGAGAAGCACTTGGATTCTTTGACCAAGAAGATACATAAGAGAATCAAAGAGCATGTCGATAAATGTAGTACCAGGAAAGGATGAAGAATGAATTCTTAGATGAATCCCTTAATTTATTAAAAGAGGAATAATTAGTCACCAAGCTATTGGAATTATTAGAAATCTTGAAATAATGTAAATAAGAACAAAGGAAATGAAAAAACTTGAGGCAACTCACTCAAGAAAATATCCAATATGAATATGACATGCAAGTCGACCTTGAAATCAAAGGATTTATGATCCCCCAAGTAGTGGTCGAATTTGGATTCCAAGTCAACATTATCCCCAAGGAAACTTGGATCAGGATGGGAAGGCATGAACTAATAAGATATAAGGGCTTCCATAAATTTGTATATCAATGATTCATTGAACCCATTGGCTTCTTAAGGAGTGAAAAAACTGTTACCATGGGGATATTGGCATTGGTCTATTTTAAAGTAACTAATCTAGTTGAAGGTATCCCTACCTACTTAGTGTTGGCTAGATGACCATGGGAAAGGAAAATAGAAGTCACTCTTTCTCTTGAAAGAGAAAGAATCAAAATTAAAGGAAATGGAAAGAAAATAATCATACCCTTGTGTTGGGTATGTGTTATATTCTTTGCATGTGTGTGTGTGGGCGCGTCAGATATGACAACTGCGTTTGATGATCCCTCTCAATAGTGCTTTGTCATGTGCATTGGGCACTTTCCTAGGGGGATCCTAGGGGGGGGCAGGTATGCCCCCCCTTGGTTACGCGTAGCGTTCAACAACGGGCGGTAGCCCGGGGCAGCACCCCGAAATTGTTTTTTGGGTGGTTTTTGTTATTTTTAGTGGATTTTTCTATTTTTAGCGTATTTGTAAATTAATATCAGATTAAGGGATTGGGGTTTTGGTATCTACGGAATACCTGAAAACATTGTATATATTGTATGGTGAATGGTGAAATTCGATATAATGAATATAAGAAAGGTTTTCCTGGTTGAGGGTTTCCGATATAAAATCTCTGTGTACTCTGTGTATGAGCCATTGATTAATTTATGTCTTGCTTAAGAATCTATATGCATTGCTTTACTTCATAGGTTTAAAACTTACACCTTGGACCCCATGGGGGTTAAACCATGGGAAGAACCCTAGGAAGAAGAGATTGAGGCCATAAATATTTACCAAGTCATCCAAGGAGATCACAATAGAATTGAACCTAATATGCATGGATAATTACCACATGATTAACCTTTGTCGGTAGGTCATAACAAGGACACAAAACTCTATGAATGGTATCTAGAAAACTATGAATCAAAAGTGAGAGAATGCTAGTTGATTGAAGCCATTCCTAAGGATAATTTTTTTTCTTTCTTATCTATTAGAATAATACATGTAATATATGAAAATAAAATAAAATATAATTTAATATTAATCCCCATAGATCGTAAATCCGACCTCGACCCCTCCATTATGATTCAATGAGTGGGAATAGACGCCAATTCACTTCAATTAGGTGTCTAAAATGATTAAAGAGAAAGGATGTCTATAGGTTCTGGTGCAATTATTCATAGGACAAGAAATGAGATGGTGGGATATGCATACATCTTGAATACAAACTTGGACTGTCACAATCGCATAATTTTTCAAATGTTTCAGAGGAAATAAACTATCATCCACAAGAAGTATACCTAAGTTTAAACTAGGGTTTGACCCTCTCACCCACATTCAAGACTATGAGAGTGAATGAAGAATAATTGGGTACAAATATGAAAGAGTATGGCCTCATATGTTCCCCAATATTTTGGATGATATTCCTTACAAATGGTACAAAATTGAAGAGGCACATGGTGAAACATTCACGTGGAAGACTATCAAATAAATTTTTATTAAATAGTTTGCATTTACCCCTATAAAAATTGAAGAAGAACAACTGACTGTAATCTCCATTGATTTTATACATACATCGAATTCACACATACAAAAATCATTAAGAGAAACCATGCTTGGTCGAGCCCAAACATTTTTCAACCAACATAACTGACTTGACCAAAATTCTATTACCTGCATGCGAAATATTGTTAGACCACATGAACTACACTCATTACATAAGCTACACATAACATGCCATCAAAATCACGACTACATGATTGAACAACTCAATGACCCACAAATAATCATTATAAATACAACCAACATGCATAATCAAAGGTCCATACAAAAAGAAATCCTCCATATTAGGGATAAAGGAATTTATTTCTATTAAGAGTTTCATAACCTCCCCCCTATTGAATGAAAGAAGACTTGCATGGATTCTACCTTGATAATAAATGAAGTCACCTTGATATTCAATTTACAATTAGTCATGTCTGTCTCAAGACATTCAAAACCCTTGCAATGGGGACTATGGCCGAATAGGATATTTGATAGGAAACAAGTGTCGGGACTAAAACTTTGTAGGAAGATGCTAGCCATAATCACTTGTAAAATAAATGTCATCACTGCACATAATCAACTAGCATCATTATAAAAATGAGTGACAAAAACCTCTCCCCTAGGATGAAATGAATATAAAATCCCCTCGATAATGTGCAATTCCATCGCACATAAATCTGTTCTAGAATCATGCAATGTGGTGCAAAAGACATCAGAGGAAATATTTGTCGGGGTTGACTCACACAAGTTCTTGGGTGCGAGAGGTGAGAGTGGATATAGACTAGCACTCGCCCCATCCGTCAGACAAATGTTCATATATATCAATCACTTGAGGAAATTTCATGGTTTGTGGGTTGCCCCGTTGACCCATCCAGAGATGAACATACCCCAACTTTGGGAAAGAACCTAGATCCTATGGCCTTGTTGTATGAAGGAAATATTTTGGTCTAATGTGTCCTATTCATCAATCAAAACCCAATATCAACTACCATATTTTCAACCAAGAACGTATGGATGAAGCATTATTTTCTCAACTAGACCCACCAATGACATCAATTTTGGAAGCACAAGTAGAATCAACACTAGAAGTGCATCCAACATAATTAGTTCCAACAGATTCAGTCTCAAGACCACCACCATCAAGCACTATGTTATCACTCCAAGAGTCACTCAAGGTTGTAGGTTGAGTGAGCTTGGTAACTTAATCAAATGTTCAATAAAATATGGGAAATTGGGTAAAAAATGATTAACTCACTCACTCACTCCTTCACTCAAGAAAATTTGAACATATCCAGACAAGAAAAGGATCTCAAAAGGTATTGATCAGATGGTTTTTAAAATCATATGGATGGATAATACTCACTATATCAACAACATCACATACATTAAAAAAATGTGTGAAAGATCGAGTATAACAAGTAAAGAATACTTGTGATTCTAGTTTACTAATGCAAAGATACGATGACAGTTATCAATCATTAAGTAAACAAAGAAAAATGAATATGACATTAAAATCACAGGTACAGAATAGAAAGAAAGATGAAGGTCTGAACACTAACCAATGAATGAAGCTTGTCATTCCAGTATATATATCAAAGTCTTTACAATAAAAAGAGTCTCAAAAGCTCTCCAAATTCGAACCCCTCTTTAGCTCCTCCCTTTGGTTCTCTTTATAGAGATTACATGCTCATATAGATCCAAAATAAATGTATCTCATAACCTCTTCACCTATAGTTAGTTATCCAAGTCAAATTCGAATTTATGAGGTGGATGGAAAACACAAACTGTCAAATTCTTGAGAAATGATGCTCAAAGATTCACCTATATCTCCTGAATCCTAAAATTTGTTGGAGAAATGAGAGAGGTTTTTGAAGAGGATATTGTGATTGTGAAAAAAATCTCTCACTTTCCAAAAATTCCTTTCCATATCATCAAAATATATCTCCAAAAAATATGACCAAAACAGGAAAACACAAATTTCCAAAATCTAGTCATATTCCTACAATATAGGATTTGATCTCTAGAATGTTTCTATTGAGGAAATGAAGTGCCACCTGCATGATTTGATGGGGGATTATATTATATTAAAACATATGTGGCCACATTGACCCAAAAATCCTCTTTCCAAGTCGAATTTTGACCAAATCTTATCCATGTTGAAAGTTTGAAGAGCTGGTAGCGCAATACACAGAAAACACACAGTTTGCACTACAAACTCCTGTAGGTGACTGTTTTAACTTTTTTTTTCCAAACTTATTTTAAAACCTGAAATGAATGCAGGAAAAGGTTGCATTACGACCTGAACTTTGACTTCATAACATATAAAATGTTTCAATATATCAGACTTAATCATTTAAACTTCCCCATACTTCATTTTACAAAAAATGTTTATGTTAAAATGCAATACTCCAAGTGCTTTAGACAAACACTCAATGCCTTTGGAATTGTTGCTTGGAATATGAATACCTTGCACCCTGAAGAGAACCATTTTCCATACTGTCACTATAAACATATCCCTCTTTGAGAAATAACATCAATAATCTCTAAAAACTGAGTATGTTTGTGATATGCATTTCTTATGTATTTAGCACTTGCTAGGGTTTTTTTAATCTTCAACACAAAATGATAAAAATATTCCTCTATGCTGATACCATATACATCTTCCTCTCTTTCTCCAAATGATTCCTTTCTAGCTTTTGACAAAACCTCCAGCATCCTATGTGCTTGAAGGAGCCCACATGGTTAGAGTTTTTCTCAATAAGAGTAATATCAGTAGGTTCAAACCTGACCACAAAGCCTGACCACTTCCTAGGGATAACGCCTTTCCTTGGAGCCATTTGATATCCAAGCATGTGCTACAAATACTTATGCACATAAGAAAATTAGAGAAAAAACCCCTAAGGACAAAACTTCCTTGGTTCCCAAAAAACCTTAACAATACTTCTTTGAAGGCAAGTTGTAGCTTTAGAAGAGGATCTCAAGACTTTATGATGATTTAAGAACCTTGAAAAACTTTATGGTATACGTTTTTCACTTCAAAAGTCTTCAAATGAAAAAAAAAATATTTTTCACAAGTTGGTAGCGCACTTAGTGTTAAAATAGCGCTTTGCGCTACCAACTTGTCATAATGAGGAATTATTTCAAAATGGACATCCCTTTGTGATTTGAAGTGAAATGATGGATCATTATGGACCATAAATGACTAAAAAAACTTGTGATTGGCCCTAAAAAAATTTCATGACTCAATTAAACACCTAAGACTCTAAATAAAAAAAAGTTTATTTGGGCAAAAAGTTTATTTGGAAGCCCAAATAAACTTTTTTTTTATTTGGATTCCTAGGTGGTTAATTGAGTCATGAAATTGTTTTAGGGACAATCACAAGTTTTTTTAGTCCTTAATGGTCCATAATGATCCATCATTTCATTTCAAATCACGAAGGGATGTCCATTTTGAAATAATTCCTCATTATGACAAGTTGGTAGTGCAAAGTGCTATTTTAACAAAAAGTGTGCTACCAACTCGTGAAAAAGCTTTGTTTTTGCATTTGAAGACTTTTGAAGTGAAAAAGGTATATCAGAAAGTTTTCCAAGGTTCTTAAATCATCATCAAGTCTTGAGATCCTCTTCTAAAGCTACAGTTCTCCATCAAAGAAGTATTGTTAAGGTTTGTTGGGAACCAAGGAAGTTTTGTCCTTAGGGGTTTTTTCTCTAATTTTTTTATGTGCATAAGTATTTGCAGAAGGTGCTTGGCTATCAAATGGCTCCAAGGAAACACCCTATCTCTAGGAAGAGTTCAGGCTTTGTGGTCAGGTTTGAACCTACTGATACTACTCTTATTGAGCAAAACTCTAACCATGTGGACTCCTTCAAGCGCATAGGATGTTGGAGGTTTTGTCAAAATCTAGAAGGGCATAATCTAGAGAAAGAGAGGAAGATGCATATGGTAGCAGAATAGAGGAACCTTTTTATTAGTTTGTGTTCAAGATTAAAAAAACCCTAGCAAGTGCTAAATACATAAGAAATGCATATCACAAGCATACTCAGTTTTTAGAGTTTATTGATGGAATTTTTCAAAGAGGGATATGTTTACATTGACAGTATGGAAAATGGTTCTCTTTAGGGTGCAGGGTATTCATATTCCAAGAAACAATTCCAGAGGCATTGTGTGTTTGTCTAAATCACTTGGAGTATTACATTTTGGCATAAACCTTTTTTGTAAAATGAAGTATGGGTAAGTTTAAATGATTAAGTTTGATATATTGCAACATTTTATATGTTATGAGGTCAAAGTTCAGGTATTAAATAAGCCTTTTCCAGCATTCATTTCACGTTTTAAAATAATTCTGGACAAAATTGTTGAAAACAGTCACCTACAAGAGTTTGTAGCGCAAACTGTGTTTTTTCTGTGTATTGCATTACCAACTCTTCAAACTTTCAACATGCATGAGCTTTGGTCAAAATTCGATTTGGAAAGAGGATTTTTGGGTCAATTTGGCCACATATATTTGAATATAATATCATCTCCCATCAAATCAAGCAGGTGGAACTTCGTTTCCTCAATGGAAACATTCTAGGGATCAAATCCTAGATTGTAGGAATATGACTAGATTTTGGAAATCTGTGTTTTCCTGTTTTAGTCATATTGTTTGGAGATAGATTCTGATGATATGGAAAGTTATTTTTGGAAAGTCAGAGAGGTTTTTCACAATCACGAGTTTCTATTAAAAAACCTTTCTCTATTTTCCAATAATTGTTTGGATTCGAAAGGTGTGGGCAATAAACCAAAAAAAATCAGTGGAGGAAATGGGAAACTACGGAATGAAGCGAGGCGGAAAGCCAACGCGGCTAGGGCCTAAACCCTAGCCACCCCCGATCTGAATATTGTCTGCAGGAGCCCGATCCGTATGGAGCATCCGATCAGAGCGTCCCTCCAGCGATTTGCATGACAGAGCGTCCCTTCCTCGATTTACAGTGGACAGAACGACCCCCTTAGCACACGGTTTTGAGCAGAGGTCGTGCCTCTGCATTTTTTCTTGTTTGTAGGTGGTTGCTGCCATGCTCCAATGGCCCCAAAACCGACCGCCGAAATGGACGAAGATACTCTGGAAGCATTCAAAGCATTAGTCTGTGCTGAAAGACCTAATTCCAAGCCGTCTATCTCATCTAAATTTGTCAAGAAGATGGAGGAGATCCCTTCGGTGGAGCTATCTCCAGAGGAGCCCTGCAATATTGCCCTCCTTCTAGCAGAAAATGCCCTCATCGGTAAGTTTATGGGGTTATGGCCCAGCCCCAAAATGGTGGAGGCATGGATGGATGATCGTTGGAAGTCACTAATACAGGGAGAAGTCTCTTTATGTGCAGTAGGCAGGGGTTTTTTTGTCTTCAGTTTCTCGAGGACAGAGGATCGAGATCTAGTTTTCAGATCTGGACCCTATTTCATGGGGGCAAGAGGGTTGTTCTTAGCCCCATGGACATTTGACTTCAATACCGGGGCCGAAATCACCGCAACCCCTATTTGGGTTAGACTGCCCCATCTTCCCTTGCATCTTTGGGGGAAAAGATCTCTGGAGGACATTGGAAACAAGCTTGGGCGTTTCTTGGACAGTATGGAGCCGAAAGGGGATCAGTTTACCTGCGCTCGAATTTGTGTTGAGTTTAACCTCGAGAAAGGCCTTACGGAAGCTATTAATCTCTCCCTGGGGGATTGGTCCCATATCTAAGAGTTGGACTATGAGCAGATCCCTTTTAAGTGCCTTCTGTGCCATGACTACGGTCATTTCGCAAAAAGCTGCCCCAAAGCCTCTGGGGAGCCGGGACCAGTCAAAGAAGATCATTTTCAGCCAGTTTCTAATAGATGCAGGCAGCCAAGGTGAAAGGACCCACTATCCCAGGCTCCGAAGGCCACTCATTCAGCAGAGGCCACTCTAGAAAATAAAAATAGCTTTGATGCGTTGAAGGAAGATGAAGCCCTAGAACCAGAATCAACAACAGTCAAGGGAAATCCGACAGACGAAAGCTTTCTGGAAACCATTCCACCAGAGTCAGTAGCAGCGAGAGGAAATCGGGACTCAAACTCGGAGCCCACTGCCCCTGCAGGTCCAGTTGTTTCAATCCCCTCTAGCGGCTCTATGGAAAATCCTGCCACTGAAGACATCTCAGTTCCGTCTCCACCCCTTACCCGAGGGAGAAAGACCAATAAAGCACACAGAGAAAAGGAGGCTACCTCCAACATTTCTTTAGGCTCTCAGAAAAAGATGGATCCCTTTTTTAAGGGGAAAGTCTCATCCTCCTAGGTTTAATGCTTTGCTTCTGTCTCCTATTGTGCTCACAGTTTGTGAGAATTTACTCATGTATGCATTTTTTGTCATTTTCTCGACTAAGCTCAAGAAGTAAGTGGGATTGTACTCTCAGGTTATCCACAAGAAGGTTGGAAGCGAGATCATCAACCTTCTTCAGTTTTGTAATTTTCTAATTCTGGTTTGCCAGGAAGCCGATTAATACACTCTAACCATTCTTGTCAAAAAAAAATAAAAATTGTTTGGATTCGGGAGATATAGGTGAATCTTTGAGCATCATTTTCTAGAAATTTGACAGTTTGTATTTTCCATCCACCTCATAAATTCAAATTTGACTTGGATAACTAAAGATAGGTGAAGAGGTTATGAGATCCATTTATTTTGGATCTATATGAGCATGTAATATATATAAAGAGAACCAAAGGGAGGAGCTAAAGAGGGGTTCGAATTTGGAGAGCTTGTGAGACTCTTTTTATTTTAAAGACTTTGATATATATACTGGAATGATAAGCTTCTTTCACTGGTTATTGTTCAAACCTTCATCTTTCTTTATATTTTGTACTTGTGAGTTGAATGTCATGTTAATTTTTATTTGTTTACTTAATGATTGATAATTGTCATCTTATCTTTGCATTAGTAAACTAGAATCACAAGTATTCTTTACTTGTTATACTCAACCTTTCATATATGTTTTAATGTATGTGATGTTGTTGATATAGTGAGTATTATCCATCCATTTGATTTTAAAAACCATCTGATCAATACCTTTTGAGAGCCTTGTCTTGTCTGGATATGTTCAAATTATCTTAAGTGGAGGAGTGAGTGAGTGAGTTATGTTGGTTGTGGAGCCTGATTATCTTCCTGATTAAGAGGTCCTTGATTTCAATCATGTTTATACCCCATGAAGACTTTACACCCCAAAAGTATGTACACTCTTCCATGGAGGGGAGTGTAGAGGGGGGTTGCATCCTCTACGGGGTCCGAGGGAGATATTCCCCCCACTGGGGGGTTTGAGGGAAAATCCCACGAAGGAAAAATTGCCTTGTAAATGTATATTGTAATTTCATTGTAAATATGGACCGTTCATTATAAGGTCACAGATCTAACGGTAGAAATTATGTTAGGGTTTTTTTCCCTAGAAGGCAGCCCTCTATTATGAGGGAAATGTATTGCAGCTATGCATTATGGTGAGTGTTGTATTATGAGAGAGGATACTATGAGAGAAAGAAGAGGAAGTTACAATGGGTTTTGTTGTAGGTTGTATCCCTTCATTTGCTAGATAATAATCAAGGAAGGACCTGGCAATTTCTCTAGTGGATGTAGCCCACACTGGGTGAACCACGTAAATCTATATCTCTATTGTATTGTGTATCTTCTGTGTTTTTTTTCTGCATTTGTTTTATTTTATTGCTTCGCGGTCCTGTTTTTCTAACAATTGGTATCAGAGCAAAAGGTAACTCGTAGGAAAAGAGGGTTCCTGGTTTGAGTGGGAGCAATTTTGGGAGATGGAAAGTTTAGGGTCGAGAAATTTAATGACCAAAACTACCAGTTATGGAAGATGTAGATTGAAGATTATTTATATCAAAAGGATCTATTCCTACCATTGGACGGAGTAGCAAAGAAGCCAACGAACATGAAGGACGAAGAATGGGAGATTCTTGATAAAAAGGCTCTAGGAATGATACGGCTGAGCTTGGCAGTGTCGGTGGCTTTCAATATTTTGAAAGAAAAGAAAACGAAGGATTTGATGGATGTGTTGGCTAAAATGTATGAAAAACCCTTGGCATCTAATAAGGTATTTATAATGAATATATTATATAATATGAATATTTCAGAAGGTGGGTATGTTGCAGATCATTTAAATGAATTTAATACAGTTACTAATCAACTAAGTTCTGTAAACGTGGACTTTGATGATGAGGTTAGGGCTCTTCTAATCTTGTGCTCATTGCTAGAAAGATGGAACAGCTTGGTCATGGCTATAAATAACTCTGTCTCTTGTTCAAATACTTTAAAATTTGATGATGTTGTTGGTGTTATCCTTAGTGAGGAAATGCGACGGAAAAGCACAGGTGAGACATCAGGTAATGAGTTGAACATGGAGAACAGGGGAAGACAAAAGGATATAGGAAAGGGCTCAGGGAACCACGGGAATTCTAGGAAGGGCAGATCCAAATCCAGACTTGGAAAGATAGAGTGATGGAATTGTGGGAAGAAAGGACATCTGAAGAAAGACTGCATAGCTCCAAAGAAACAAAGAGATGGACAACAAGAGAGAAATCAGGAAGCAAATGT
>ML788048.1:196515-224225 GCA_009831015.1 Picea engelmannii
AAGTGATGAGTGATTTGCGAGAACAAAGCCATCGATACCATACAAATTGATTAGGTTCTAAATATAAAGAAGCAATTCGTACCTTTTGTGTATGTGGCACATTATGGAGATCAAAGAATTGCTCTATCTGAAGTATCCATGTGTTTGGGTCCTTGCCATCAAACTTCCTCATATCAATCTTAGGAACGTGGTTGGTCTTCAAACCAAAGTTGGAGTTTATCCATTCTTGATTCACCTTCCTTGTGTCCTCATTATGAATTTCATGGGATGAATTTTCACTTTCAGGTGTCTTCTCTATTACAATTTTTTTCAATACTTCCATGATCTCCCCTTTTAAACCATCTATCTTAGTATCCAACTTAGCTTCCATTGAATCCATCTTAGTATCCAACTTAGCTTCCATTGAATCCATATTATTTTGTAGTTCATTTATGTCCCTACGTATTTCTTCACCTTCATCAAGAGTCCAAGTAGGATTTTCTGGAGGCTTATTTGGTGTAGAAGTTCCCTTTTTCGGTGGCATGTTGGCCAAGTATCACTTTTGAACCTTGATTTTGAGTTGGTTCTGCTAGACAATATTTCTTCTGCTGTACCTCCCAAATTTTGTCCCTTCTGGGTATGAAACTTTCTTTTAGTAGTTCTCTGATATTTCTTCTCTGCAATGACACAGGTCTGATCAAAATTGGATGTGCCAAGTGGAATGTACGGTAACTTCCTCACAACTTGCCGATTTTTGGCCTTTCCAGGAGATATCACTTGTATAGCATGCCCCGCACAAAATAATTGATATCAAATTCTAAAACTCGCACCCAAAATAATACAGACTGTCCATGATCCAATGAAACTAGTCCCACTCAATTTGGATACTCTAGCAAGAAGTTATGATTGTTTTACCTAGAACACCTTCTTGAGACTAGTCAATAGGACTAGTCAGATACCCTATATTACACAAGGTGTATCTACAAATTTAAGATGACCCAAAAGCTGAAACTTTTACCACATATTACTTACTAATTTCTGGAGTTCAGGGTTTGAAACATTACAGAAAACTGTTTATAGCAAAAATTCCGCAATGACTCATTTCAGGATGATTCCAGAACCCTATCTTGTACAGGTTGTATCTGTGAAAGTATAAGCCCTCAGGAGATGAATTTTTAACCCAACGTACCTTGATCCGTCTACTAAATATACTCCAAGCCATTCCTTTTGAAACGTTTTAGAAAATAATTTATAGCGAAAATTCCACGGTGTCTCAGATGTAGCAGCGAAACCCCAAGACCTTGAGCTCTGATACCATATGTTAAGAACCAAATATCAATATAGCATAGAAAATATTCAGAAAAAGTACTCAACGCCTTGAAAAGAGAGAATTTCAGATAATAAGCCTCTTCTAGGGGGCAACCTCCTTTTACCCCACATAAATGTTCAAGTACAAGATGATTCAAAATGAAAATGTCTCCTTGGTATATATAGGATACTAGGAGGTATAATTACAACTAATGGCCTAAGGCCGACATAAAAAAATAACATTACTAATCTAATATGCCCCAATTAAGGGGTAATGAGCCAATATTAGGGCTTAACATACAACAACAGGAGAAAAAGGTACCTCAAACACCTGCAAGTTTTGTTAGAAGATCTACCAGGTTAAGTATACCCCTTGAATGATACTCTCCTTCATTGTATTATTTATTCTTGACTGATTCTGGTGAACCAAAATGTTATGAAGAGGCAATGCAGGTAGACACCAAAAAGAAGTGGGAGCAAGAAATGAAAGAGGAAATGGATTCCTTGGAAAATAACCAGACTTGGGACTTGGTTCAGTTGCCCGCAGGAAAAAGAGAATTGCAGAATAAATGGGTTTACAAGTTGAAGGAAGAAGATGGAGGAGAAAAGTGGTACAAGGCTAGACTTGTTGTAAAGGGGTTTGCACAAAATAAAGGTATAGATTTTGATGAAATATTTTCTCTTGTTGTTAAAATGACTTCAATTAGGAATATTTTAAGTCTTGTGGCAGTAGAAGATTTGTATCTTGAATAGTTAGATGTAAAAACAACTTTTCTCCATGGGGATTTGGAGGAAGATATTTATATGCAACAGCCACAGGGGTATGAGGTCAAAGGGAAGGATAATTTGGTATGTAGGTTGAAGAAGAGATTGTATGTCCTAAATCAATATCCAAGGAAGTGGTATTTGAAGTTTGACAGGTTTATGATAGAACAGGGTTATAGTAGATGCCATTCTGATCACTGTGTTTATTTTAAAAGGCTAGAAAATGGAAGCTATATTATATTTCTATTGTATGTAGATGCCATGCTTGTTGCAGGGTCTAATATGAAGGATATAAATATGCTCAAGAATAAATGAGCCATATCATTTGCGATGAAGGATTTGGGTGCTGCAAAGAAAATCCTTGGCATGAGAATAACAAGAGACAGAAAAAATCACAAATTGACATTGTCTTAGGGTGAGTACACAGAGAAGGTGTTGGAGAGGTTTAGAATGCAGAATGCAAAACTAGTTAGTACACATTTGGCCAACCATTTCAAATTAACTAAGGAAATGTGTCCCAATACACAGGAGGAGATAGAATACATGTCCAGGGTCCCTTATTTATCAGCAGTTGTCATCTTGATGTATGCAATGGTTTGCATAAGACCTGATATTGTACATGCAGTGGGAGTTGTGAGCAGGTATATGAACAATCCAGGTAAAGAACATTGGGAGGCAATAAAGTGGTTTCTCAGGTATTTGAGAGGTACTGCTACTCATGCATTATGTTTTGGAGGTTCAACCACTTTTCTACAGGGATATGTTGATTTATATATGGCAGGTGATGAAGATAGCAGGAGAAGCACCACAGGGTATGTTTTTACTATAGGTGGAACAATAGTAAGTTGGATTTCGAAACTGTAAAAGGTTGTTGCACTTTCAACAACAGAGGTTGAGTATGTTGCTGCTATAGAGGCTAGTAAAGAGATGATTTGGTTAAAAAGGTTTATGGAGGAATTGTGAAAGAAGCAGGAGAATAGCAGGTTGTATTGTGACAGTGAGAGTGCAATTCATCTTGCAAAGAACTCAACTTTCCATTCAGAGACTAAGCATACACAATTGAGGTACCACTTCATATGATCTGCCTTGGAAGATGGACATTTGAAGTTGGAAAAGATACACACTAGCCAGAATCCTGCAGACATGTTAACAAAGGGAGTAACCAGAGAGAAATTGAGTTCCTGCTCAGTTTTAGTTGGTCTTCAAGAATGAATATAAAGATGAGAAATTTTCCAGGTCCAAGAAGGTTCAGAGTCCAGTATATACAGCAGTGGTGGAGTTGTTGAGATCGGTCTCCAAGTGGGAGATTGTTGGTTGTGGAGCCTTATTATCTTCCTGATTCAGAGGTCCTTGATTTCAATCATGTTTATACCCCATGAAGACTTTACACCCCAGAATTATGTACACTCTTCTACGCGGGGGAAGTGCAGAGGGGGGGTACCTCCTCTGCGGGGTCCGGGGGAGATATCCTCTCAGCTAGGGGGTTCGGGGGGCTTCACCCCCGAAGGAAAAATTGCCTTGTAAATGTATATTGTAATTTCATTGTAAATATGGACCGTTCATTATAAGGTCACAGATCTAACAGTAGAAATTTTGTTAGGGTTTTTTTCCCTAGAAGGTAGCCCTCTATTATGAGGGAAATGTATTGAGGCTATGCATTATGGTGAGTATTGTATTATAAGAGAGGAGACTGTGCGAGAAAGAAGAGGAAGTTACATCAGGTTTTGTTGTAGGTTGTATCCCTTCATTTGCTGGATAATAATCAAGGAAGGACCTGGAAATTTCTCTGGTGGATGTAGCCCACACTGGGTGAACCACGTAAATCTGTGTCTCTATTGTATTGTGTATCTTCTGTGTTTTTTTTCCGCATTTGATTTATTTTATTTCTCCGCGGTCCTGTTTTTCTAACAAGTTATTCATTTTTTACCCAATTTCCCATATTTTATTGAACATTTGATTGAGTTACCAAGCTTACTCAACCTACAACCTTGAGTGACTCTTGGAGTGATAACACACTCAAGTAGCACAATCATGGACAAATGTTTTTGTAAATTTTTGCACTTCATCACTTTTTTTTAATTTTCCAATCTCCGTCTTCTTTAGGACGAATAAGGATTTGAGTGTTGGTTAGATGTTGGAGGGCCTAGTCGACTATTCAACTATCCCTAGTAGTCGAATAAGGTAAGTTATCAATCGACTGTGAAAATAAGTTGACTATGTAAGTTGAGTCAGTCAAATGACTAGGGTAGTTAGAAACAATTGTAACTAATTTACAACTCAATCAATGTATAAATAGATGTGATCATGGAGGTAATGAAGAATAAGAAGAAGCAGCGCTTGATTTGTTATAATAAAACACTAGCTATTGTTGGCTCCAATACTACTTTTCTCTTTTATCTCCTTCTATGTATGATTGATTTTCTATTATTGTACATTTCACTTTGTATATTATGTTGGGTATGTGCCCTATTGATAACTTCCTTGTGTATTCCCTTATATTACAACAATAATATTTACAATACACCATAATCCTTAGGATTAGGTATCTAATAGTCCCTCTTATTCTAGAGGGGTGTTTGTGAGTCCAAACATGTTTCTAAACTTTTCAAACTATTCTCTTCCAAACACTTTGGTGAAGATGTCTGCAATTTATTCACTTGTGGAACAATGTATCAAATTCATGGTATTTTCCTCTACATGATGTCGAATCAAATGGTACTTCATGTTGATGTGATTTATTTGATCATAGAATCTTGTAGGATTTGTAGCCAACTTGATTGTAGAAGTGTTTGTTGGATATTTTCAACTTTGGGCAGTCATTCTCCACAAGAAAGTACAAGAAGACCCATATACACCATTACAGAAGTCCCGGGAAGAAGTTGAACATCCAGGAAGAGAAGTAGTCCCCATATGAAAATAATAAAGTAATTGAAGACCTAGAAATAAGAAGTTGGCCCCAGACTGGAACCATGATTAGTATAAATATAGGACTGGCTCATTTCATTTGGACATGTAAACAATTCTTCTTTCTGTAGTGTGCAAAAGGAAATTGCAGCTGCAGTTGTTCTATTTCGCTAAATCTTGGTTTTGGCAATCTTGGAGGGTGTGCCACACTTGGAGAATCTCTTGATTGGTTATTCTTGGTCATATTATTGAGGAGCTAGGTCTTGGTGATGTTAGCCTTGGGGAGGATCTTCTCTATATGGTATTTTAGCTATTGATGGTGATGTACTAGTAATATCTTTGACTAAATTATTCTAGAGAAAGGTTGTTGGGTTTTCTACCAAGGTTGGGTTTCCCAAGATAAACTCTTGTTTTCTTGTGTTTACTATGCATGGTTAATATTTCTAGATCTTGTTATTTCCGCTGTAGTACTATAGTTGATGTTTTCAGTGTGTTATTCTATGATAAATGTTGTATGAAAGTGAATCTTGTTATTAAATCATAAGGAAATAACTATTATACCAACGAATCATATAAACATCAACATGGTATCATATATAGTTGAAACATTTCCATTGCATAGTTTTTGTTTTCTGCTACAATTTGCCATAACAAAGACCTGAACTTGTCAAGCTCATTGAGAAACTTGTTGGAGGACGCTGAGTTTAATTTTTCCATTTATCAGCTCGCCCTAGCCTAACACACCCCCTAGTGGTCTCATATTGCATATTAGTGAAAGTTGAAATTTCAACTAAAACCCACTACTGCAGTTACAACATCTTTCTTTGTGAAGCTCGTTGAGCATTTATTGGGATGAGTTGAGGAATTTTTTTTGTATAGAGAAACTCGACTTTCCCTAGCACACCTACTGCACTTCTTAGTTTTAATTTCCTTCAAAGCTGAAATTTTAGGGTTTATTAACATTTTCTTGGACATTGAACTTTCTGCTATCTTCATTTTGTAATTTCCTAATGTACTGATGGTTTTTAGTTTCAGATTAGAAGACAAGATGGATAGTGTTACAAATTTCAGAGGTATGCACTTATATATGTTTCCAAGTTATATCATTTAGTATAGTATGAGGGTGTTTGCAGGGGATGTACAAGGGACCTTTTCCAAGCAATGACCCAAAGGGATCATTGGATCTAGTGCATTCAGAGGAATATCACACCCTCTCTAACAATTAATACTCTAGGTTTTCATATCAGGTTTGATATTATATAATGCTTCATCTTAAGTAAATGTTTTAAATAGGACAACAATATTTAGAGTTTTATTACTTTCAAGTACTTTTGATATCAAATGTATTGAATATTGTTGGTATTATGATCATTATGTAAATTCTCACTGTTTAGTACTAATGATGCACTTGTTTGCAATATAGAATTGATCTCCTCTAGGATATGTTCTTGGTTGTTTTCCTTTTCCCAGGTAGGTTACCTTGTAAATTCCATGCAGGTTACCATGGAGATGTTATTGTTTTGTTTCGAGCAGGTTACCACGAAGCAGTGACTGGTCACAGGTGGTAGCTCTGAGAGGGAGCTATAGTGACGGTCATTGGAGGCAACAAGATTAGATGGTCTCTATTTTGAGACATTGAGAAGGCTATCCAGACATGGATTTGTATACATGACAATATACATCCATATACAAAAGGTGAATATGACGAAGTTAGAACCTTTTGAAAAAAAAGATACTTTTGTGGGATATAGAGTGTCCCACATGGAGATTGACAATGAGGAGCATATGGATCCACCATTGGTGAGGCAAGTGGTCTCACGAAATACCATCTAAAAAAAAAACAAAGTTCAGAGGGATTCATCCCTCAAGTTCTAGTAGGAAGGAGAAGCCTCCTAGGACAGTTCACTGGAGATCAAACTTCAGAGGAGGTCAGTAGATACAGAGTGAATAGATGGCTCCAGATATTGTACAGACTCAGAGGGAGTCATGTTTATGAAGTCGAATGGTACTCCATGATCAATGTATACTTGACGATCTTGGTTTTAATGAAGAATGATGAAAAATCAAAGTGATCTTGATCTCATAGAGACTTAGTTGGATCAGAGGGAGATTCATTCATTCAGAGGGAGTTCCCCCTTATGTGGGAGATATACATCTTCTAGGACTGACATATAGGTGTCATGATTTGAGGAGGCTTCTAGGAGATGAGATATTTCCTGGGAGGATACACTTTCTTCAAAATACCTTGCTACAATGACAGAGGAGGAAACTAGTTAGGAGGATTGGGTATGGATTTTTTCTCAATCAGAGAGGGAGCAGTCAGTGAGGAAGACTGGACAAAAGGACTTAGTCTAGTGACAGAGGGAGTTGGCCTTAGAGTTCAAGATGGAGGATCTTGGTTGGATGTACTCTTGGGATTGGAGGTGTACTCTTGGGATACTGATGAGATTCAATATGATGGAATGCAAGTCCATGCCTACAACTATGATGAAAAATCTTAAGAATTTGTGTGATTCTACTTCAGATTTAGATTTGGTGGATCACACGATGTAAAAATAGTTGATTGGATCCTTGATATACCTGGATAATTCTAGGCTAGATATTTTCTTTGCAATGAGAACCCTGAGGTTGTATTTGGTTGAATCTAAGGTAGTTCCAGTGGGTTGTAGAGAAGCATAGTACAATTGGATATGGTTTGTCTCAAGTGATGAAGTGAGGCTGTAGAGATATACAGATTCTGATTGAGTTGGGAGTGCAATAGAGATTGAGCACCTTAGGGTGATGCTTTAGCTTGGAATCAGTTACGAGTTTCATGATAATATGGAATTAGGATTTTGTAGAACTCAGTATAGTAGAGACAAAGTATGTCATAACCAATCTCACAAGTCCTGTAACTTCAGACGCTTCTTGTAGGACTTCATCTGAGACATGTTACAAAAGGGATAAGTGAAGCTCCAATACTTATCCATAGATGAGAAGATTACAAATATCCTCCTAGAGTGGACATGTTGACTTGGATGAGGACGATGATACACAATATTAGCCATGTTGATTTGGCTAGTGATGAGAGTTGATGTTTCAACATCGAGAAAAAATTCTCACAGATTAGTCATGTACGGGGCTATGCTAGTGATGATATGACCAGGGGAGAATGATTCATTCACTCATGGGGATGTTCTAGTGGTGAATGACCCATGTATGTTGATGTTCTCCAAGAAATAATATCGAGAAAACATTCTCCCATATTGGTCATTCACTGGGCTATGCTAGTGCTGATATGAATAAGGGAGAATGATTCATTCACTCACGGGGCTCTGCTAGTGGTGAATGGACTAGGTATGTTGATGTTGCCCAAGAAATAACATCAACCAAACATTCTCCCAGATTGGTCATGCATGGGGCTATGCTAGTGACGATATGACCAAGTGAGAATGATTCATTAACTCATGGGGCTCTATTAGTGGTGAATGGCTTAGGTATGCTGATGTTATCCAGGCCATAGCATCAGTCAGACATTATCCTAGATTGGTCATGTACGGGGCTATGCTAGTACTGATATGTCCAAGGGTAAATGATTCATTCATCCATAGGGCTTTGCTAGTGGTGAATGGCCCAAGTATAGTCCTTCTCTTGAAAATAAGTGGATGGGCTTGAGATGTTATCAAATGCATATCCTAGGATGGAATGCGTGTGCGAATATTACATGTCAACATGGCTTATGAAGACAATATTTCTATGACAGAAGAAATCCAAATATGGATAATTCCTCCTTTGTTGAGGGGAGTGTTGGATATTTGCAACTTTGGTTAGTCATTCTCCACAAGAAAGTACAAAAAGACCCATCTACACCATTATAGAAGCCCCAGGAAGAAGTTTAAGACCCAGGAAGAGAAGTAGGCCTCACAGGAAAATAATAAAATAATTGAAGACCCAAAAATAAAAGGTCATCCCTAGAATGGCATCCAGATTAGTATAAATACAGGAATGGATCATTTCATTTGGACAAGCAGATAGTTCTCATTTCTGCAGTGTGCACAAGACAATTGTAGTTGCAGTTCTGCTATTTCGCTATATCTTGGTTCTAGTTATCTTGGAGAGTGCGCCACACTTGGAGAAGCTATTGCTCGGTTATTCTTGGTCATATTATTGAGGAGCTAGGCCTTTGTGATGGTAGCCTTGGGGAGGATCTTCTTTGTATGGTATTTTAGCTATTGATGGTGATGTACTGGTAATATATTGGATTGAATTTTTTTAGAGAAAGGTTGTCGGGTTTTCTCCCAAGGTTGGGTTTCCCAGGATAAACTCTTGTGTTCTTGTGTTTACTATGCTTGGTTAATATTTATAGATCTTGTTATTTTCATTGTAGTACTATAGTCATATTTCCAGTGTATAGTTATTCTATGATAATTGTTGTATGAAAGTGAATCTTGTTATTAAATCATAAGGCAATAACTATCAGATATGAGAATCATATAAACATCAACAATGTTTTCCATCAAAATTAGAGTAGAATTCACTTGTTTCTCCTCCAAATCCTCTAGTATATCCCGAGGCACACAATCTTCTTTGTTGCCTTTGCATCAACCACATACTCTACCTCTGTAGTATAATATGTAGGAACAATTTTTTTGTGTGATATCTAAGAGATAGTTGTTGATACAAGATACATGAGGTATCCTAAAGTAGACACTCTATTCTCCTCATCCCCATCAAATTCTGAATTTGTATATCCAACTAGTTTGAACTCTTACACCTTTGAGTATTTGAACCCCAAGTATTGAGTTCCCTTCAAGTACATTAGAAATCTCTTTGTCGCACACCAATGTCCTTCCCAAGGTTTTTGCATGAACCTAGAAACATCCCAACAACAAATGAAATGTATTTTCTAGTAGTGGTAAGGTAGATGAGACTCCTCACAAATTGTGTATATTTAGTTGCATCCTCAAATTCATTCCCTTGTTTTTATGTTAGCTTTAATTTTTTCCCCATTAGATTAGTAAAGATGTCCCATGTTTGTGATCTCAATACCCTTCTTCAATTATTTGTTTATGGATGTAATATATGCTTCATGGTTCCTTGTTATCAAAAGATAATCTACATACACCACAAGATATACAATAGTTTTACCAAAATTTTCGAAAAACAAAGTTGCATCGTTAAGATTAAAGTGCTTGAAATTGATCTTCAAAAGATGCTCGGTTATCTTTTCATACCATGTGTGAGGTGTTTTCTTTAGGACATATAAAGACTTGATGAGATTGCATACCTTGTGTTCTTGACCATTCACAATAAATCCTTATGGTTGAGACATGTAGACATTCTCTTTTAAATGTCCATTCAAGAAAGTTGTCTTCACATCCATGTGATAAATCTTCCACCTATTTTGTGACAACCAAGCCAACAAAGCATGAATGGTATCCCATTTTTCTATGGAGGGGAATGTCTCCTCATATTCTATTCCTTATTTATGTGCATATACTTTCACCAGAAGCTTCATCTTATGCATTTCAAGTGAGCCATTTGATTTTTACTTGTTCTTTAAGACCCACTCGCGACCAATTGGTTTGGTTATGAATGGAGGATCCACCAAATTACATGTCCCATTCCTAATTATAGAATCATACTCCTCTTACATAGCTTCTCTCTACTCATCATGAGAAGCAACTTATCTAAAGGAACTTGGTTCAAAGTTAGTAGATAGATTCAATTCACAATCATATGAAACTTCCATATCATTGACATCACCTAAATCTGAATCATCAACATCACCTCCATCGTCTTGTCTTGTTGTTCTTATAGTTATTGTATTTACAACCTCATTAGAATGAACAATTTAAAGTGGCTTCATGACCCACTTTGGAATTTTTTGTGATGGTCCAGGTTTCTCAACTGACTGATATGTCATTACATTCCCATCAAGATTCAACCTTTCAATCCTCTTAATCACATCATCAAATTGAACCTCCTATTCAGACGAAGTGTCTGGATCATCTACACGAGGGGGATATGGAACTTCAAAATCAGATTCTAGATATTGATCCAAGATAGGGACCCACCCTTCAAGATGTGGAATCTCATTATCAAACTCATGATATGTATTTACATGGGTAAATCTATCAAAATGATCAAGCTTCCACTCAACAATCTTGTCATTTTTAGTGGATTCAAGAAAAATCACATCTCTGGAAAGAATGAACCCTTTATTTACCTCATCGTAAAGATGATATGCCTTGGTGGTATTTGAGCATCCCAAGAATATAGACCTTTGACTCCTAGCACCTAGTTTGTTTCTTTGCTCCTTATGAATTAAGGCATAACAAGTAGAACCAAAAACCCTAAGATGCCTCACCAAAGTAATGCAGTCATACAACATCTCATAAGGAGTGTTGTTCCCAAAATAATGAGATGGAATTTTGTTTCTCAAATACACTGCACACAAAACTATATCACCCTGATGGCCACGCGGCCCCTTCACCACCCGCAGGTCGGAAGGTCCACGCGTGCACACAGGATCTTCTCCTTTCTTGGCCCGAAGAACTGAAAACGTTCCTCTATTTCCCTAACAGAAATCTTCACCCACATAAATCTTCGCGCAATTCCCCTCTCTTTACTTATCGGGGAATCGGACTTCGCGACTTCGCGATGTCAAAGGTCAATTACTGGGCTCTCGAATCCCCGAGACCTGATGGCCAGTCAACGTTGACTTTTCCCTTGTCAGAACTTTCCTTATCGCGATTTCGCTACTCGCGATATCGAACCACTCGATTTACCGAATTCCGAACCTCGATACGCTGAAACTCCGATGCGCTCGCAGGTTGACTTTTCAATGGTCCCGTCACTTCGTCGGGATTTCGGACTTCGCGGGATCGTGAATCCTGATGTGAATGGTTTCGAGACTTTACTTTCCCCGAAACCCGATACAGTGCGCCACCTGTCCTCCACTAACTTCCTGTGGCCCCACACACTATCCTTTTGATTGTCGGGATGTCGCGTATCGTGATATCGCGATTCTTGTTGCAACAAATGGGAGCTTCGACTCACGAAACCCCGATCCGCGATGTGCATGCGAATCCAATGACCCCTCGTGGTCCTGATCAACGGCTCCACCCCTCCTGATGCTTGGAACCTTTTGGGAATACGTCGCCATACTTCCCTGCACCTTTCCAAGATATAACGACTTACGGTGATTCACAAATTCTCCCAGGGGAATTTCGACTATCCATTTCTTCCCGGTGACTTCTACGAAATGCTATTGTTCCTTCTGTGGAACTTGTTCCCCCTTCATGAAAAATTGCAGCGCCTGCTTGAATACTTCAAGCACAACTTTGCCTGCACTTTTCTTCAATAGCTCAACGGCCTATCCTTCTTGAGCTTTCCCACAACTTCAAGTCCTCAGAAAGAGAACCCTCTTGCATGCACTCCTTGCGGCAACCCTTCAACACATCTAGGTGATGAAGTCACTCGACTCTGCGCACGCCTGCAGCAATAGTCTTTCAGCTCTTCATTCAGGTTCGCAGCCCTGAGTCTTTTACCTGGTTTGTGCACTCCTTGCACGGCTCATGTGCCCAAATGCACCTTTGGGATGAATGAGCACAAAGTTATCTCTATCTGAATCCTCTGTCAACGCACTCCTTGCTGACAATTCGACTGCACTCCTTGCAGGAATTCTCTAGCTCAAATAGAGAAACAATTGAAACTCATTCCTGAACCCTCTCAGACTTCAATTCATACATGAAATCACATACACAACATATAAAATCAAATTTATAACAAGAAGCAAACATTCATGAGCATATCAACATCAAATACACAGAGAACAACACGAACCACGAATTTGAATCAGAACTCTTCTATTAATTCAAATGTCTGTACATGGGTGTTCTTTACACAACTCTCTGCTTCTTCTTGCTCCCAATGCTTCTGAATTATATTACAATGATACAATGAGGGTGTCTATATCCGTTCTCCCTCCTTCTTTCTAAAACAGTCTAATCTAGAATTAAAATCCTATCTACCTGCATTAACTATCTTAAATGCCTCCTATCTACTTAAGGACGAGAGCTATCTGCTCAAGGTCCATTACAATATACAAGTGCACTTTATCTTAATGGTTCATTTAAGACTTGTGCAACAGTCCCCAAGTGTTTTCAAAATTTGTGCTTCTTGTCCAGCTGTCTTCCGCTTCTGCGCTAGCTCGCTTGATGAGTCGGTGATGCTCCTGCATCATACTCCTCGGCTTGAAAACATTCATGGGCTCCTTTCCATGAGCTCCTACACGGTCTGTCCATGCTTTTGTATATCTGCTTCAGTCTCCCAGCTGGCATCTTCAACTGGATGATTCTTCCACTTGAACAAATACTCAAAGTATTCTTTCCTCCTGGTCCTCTTACCCACTCTCTTGTCGAGTATGCATTCCATATGCGGCTTCTCTGCAACTGGCATCTCTTCTATCCACTGGATCACTGGTTGCACAGTTCCAGTCTCTGCTTCTCCAGACCTGTATGGATATAAATCTGCTACATTGAATATCAGAGATATTTTGATTCCATCCGGTAACTCGATCTCATAAGCATTTTCCCCGAATTTTCTCAAGACCTTGCATGGTCCGATTTTATTCATCTTTAGCTTATTGTATGTTCTTCTCGGGAACCTTTCCTTCCTCAAATATGCCAGAACTAGATCACCAACTTCAAACTGAAGTTGTCTCCTATGCTGATCTGCTCTGCGCTTATACTCCTGACTTGATTTTAGCAACCGCTCCTTCACCCTGCTGTGAAGTTCCTTCATCGCCTCTGCGAATTCTTCTGCACTAGCGCTGCTAGTAAAAGTCTGTTCTGAATCTCTCAATTCAGAAACTCCTCTCGGTTGCATACCATATACGATTTGAAATGGACTCTTTCCTGTACTCCGATTCACTGAGTCATTGTATGCAAACTCTGCCTGTGGTAATATACTCTCCCACTGGATATGGTGCTCTGTCACCAAGCTTCTCAGCAAGTCTCCCAGACTTCTGTTCACTACTTCTTTCTGTCCATCCGTCTAAGGATGATAAGCCAAACTAAACATCAAATTAGTTCCCATCTTTTTCCACAGTGTCCTCCATAAATGTCCTATGAATTTAGTGTCTCTGTCCGAAACTATGCTTTTCGACAACCCATGAAGTCGAATGACCTCTTTGAAGAATAGATTTGCGATGTGAGTCGCATCACTGGTTTTCTAGCATGGGATAAAATGTGCCATCTTAGAAAACCTGTCCACTACCACAAAGATGGAATCAACACCTCTTTGCGTCCTTGGCAACCCCAATACAAAATCCATGCTTATTGCCTCCCACGGCCTCTCTGGTATGGGAAATGGCTGATAGAATCCCACATTCTTCTTTCTTCCCTTTGAATGTTGGCAAATTCGACATCTGTCAACGAATCTCTTGACATCTGCTTGCATCCTTGGCCAAAACTATGACTCATTCAACTTGGCGAATGTTTTTTCATGGCCAAAATGTCTTGCTAATCCACCACTGTGTTTCTCCTTTAACAAATTCTCCCTCATGGAGAAATTCGGAATACACAGTTGATTGCCTCTAAACAACAATCCATCCTGGATCATGTAGTCTATCCACGAGCTTGTGTCTCTGAGAAATGGATTCTCAATTGCTTCATACGCTTCTGCAAAATCTGCATCACCTGTGTACATGTCCATGAGATCATCAAAACCCAAGGTCTTGACTCGGAACTCCTGCAACAACAAACACTTCCTTCTCAAAGCATCAACCACTTTGTTAGCAGTACCCGAAATGTGTTTAATCACAAATGTGAAATTCTTCATATACTCTACCCATTTTACATGTCTCTGATTCAACTTCTCCTGTTGAGTCACAAACTGTAATGCGCGGTTATCACTATATAAAACAAATTCTTTTGGGATCAAGTAATGCCTCCACTTCTTCAGTGCCTGGATGATGGCATAAAATTCCTTGTCATATGTGGAGTATTTCACCTTTTCCTCATTCAACTTCTCACTGAAATATGCAATCGGCCTGTCTTCCTGACTCAAGACCGCTCCTATGGAAAATCTGCTTGCATCACATTTCACTTGAAATGTCTTCAGGAAATCCGGCAACACCAACATTGGCTGTTCCGTGATCTTCCGCTTCAACAGATTGAAGCTCCTCTCAGCCTCTGCTGTCCAGTGGAAAGACTTATGTATTTTCTTCACTGTATCCATCATCGTTGCACTAATTCCACTGAAATTCCTGATAAATTTCCGGTAGAAACTAGCCAAACCATGAAAACTTCTCACCTCGAATACATTCCTCGGTGATGGCCAATTTTTAATTACTTCCACCTTATCTAGATCCATCCTCAACTCATTCACCGAAATAACAAACCCCAAGTAAATGAGTTTTGTCTTCATGAATGAGGATTTCTTCATGTTAATCAACAACTTCTCCTGCTGTAGCTTCTGCATCACTGTAGCCAAATGCTTTAGATGTTCTGCCTCTGTCTTACTGAAAATCAGTATGTCATCCAAATACACAATGAAGAACTTCCCGATGAACTCCCTCAGGACTTCATTCATCAACCTAATAAAGGTACTCGGTGCATTTGTTAAGCCAAACAACATAACAAGCCATTCATACAGTCCTTTGTTGGTTTTGAAGTCTATCTTCCATTCATCACCCTCTCTCATGCGAATCTAGTGATATCCTCTTTTCAAATCAATCTTTGAAAAATACTTTTCCCCACTCAGGCAATCCATCAGATCATCCATTCTTGGCAATGGAAACCTGTACCTGATGGTTATATTATTAATTTCCCTCGAGTCAGTACACATCCTCCAACCTCCATCTTTATTTGGACTGAGTACCGTTGGAACAACCCATGGACTCAAGCTTTCCCTGACCAAACCTTTGTCCACTAACTCCTGGACCTGCTTCTTAACCTCTTCATTTTCTTGCGGCATCAATCTGTACGTAGCTTTGTTTGGAAAATTGGCTCCTGGTATGAGGTCTATATGATGACTCACACTCCTCATCGGTGGCAACAAACGAGGTAATTCGTCCACTATGATGTCAGCGAACTCTTCCAGCAGTTCCTGAATCTACTCTGGTAGATCGTCCACTCTTGTGCTAGTCAAAATGATCCTTGGTTTTCTGACCACAAATAATTGTGGATCTTTCTTCTTCTTCACCTCCGTAAGAAGATCCTTCCCACTCATGAGAAGTACTGTGTTGCTTACTTCCGGCTTCACTTCCTTATCCTTTATCGAAAGCAACATATGGGTTCTCCCATTCTTCTCTAGGGTGTATGTGTTCATTCTCTTGTCATGAATCACATTTCTGTCATATTTCCATGGTCTACCCAACAATAAATGACACACATCCATAGGAATAACATCACATAAGATCTTATCATTATATCCACCTATTTTGAATTCAACCAAGCATTGTTTAGTAACCGTTACCTAGTGTCCTTTCTGTAGCCACAAAACTCTGTATGGGCTTGGATGATTAGTCATCTCCAGCTCCAGCTTCTCTACCATCTCATTTGAAACAAGATTATCTGTGCTACAACTGTCCACGATAACCTTGCATACCCTATCCTTGGTCTTGCAAGATGTTCTGAAAAGTCTGGTCCTTTGGATTGAACTTTCCACCTCTTTCTCAGGTGTTAAAAGGACTTTACGCATCATGAGCGATCTTCCACCTTCTGCATATTCTGCCTCAACATCCCACCTCTGCGCTTCGGTGATGTGAGCTTTCCCAATGTCCTTCTTTTTCTCTGGACACTCATAAGACTTGTGCCCATTCTTTCCACATGTGTAGCATGTGATTACTCCACCTCTTCCTCTTCCTCTGCCTCTAGTACGAGGATAAGTGTTGTTGTCAGCATATCCTCCGCTCTGTTCTGTATGCTTCCCTCTCTGTTCGACGTATGGCCCCCTCTGTGAGGTTCCACCTCTTTCAACTTTACCTTGAGGTTTCTTCCATTCCTCCTTGGGCTTCTGGTATTTATCCTGGGAAACTGCTTTGCCTCTGGGCTGGCTCTTGCCTCGGCCCCTCTGACCTTGCTTACGGCTCATCTTTTCCTCATCTTTCAAAGCCATATGATATGCATCCTCCACCGTCCTGATGGTAACCATGCTCATCTCGTCCTGGATATCATATCTCAGGCCATTCATATACCTGACAACTTTTTCATCCTCGCTCTCCCAATGACCTGCCCTGATGTTCAGTCGATAGAATTCTTCAGTGTATTCTTTCACTGTCATCAACTTCTGTCTTAGGTTCTGCATCCTCCTGAATAGAGTAATTTGATAATCTCTCAGGATGAATTTCTCTTTCATCTTTGCAATCATTCGATCCCAACTCTTGATTTTCTGCTTACCCTTGCAGCGTCTGTTAGCTTGTAGCTCATCCCACCACAATGTTACATGTCCCTTTAATCTCGTGACAGCATGCTTGACCTTCTTATCCTCTTCGACATCTTCATAGTCGAAGTAGGTGTCCATAGCTCTAATCCAATCTAGTAGCTCCTCTGCATCCAAGTTTTCCTCGTAAACTAGAATGTCCATTTTCGCTCTTGCACCCATCCTAGCAATAGCTCTGATCAAACGTTCGTTTGATGCATCTTCGGCTACAACTTCCTCCTCTCGTTCAACCTCTATTTTACTATCAGAATCATTGAGATCCCCTGCACTAGCTGTGTGTCTTTGCGTTGTCTCCATGTCTTCGATTCTTGCTCGAAGATCATGCATTTGTCTCTCCATTTCTGGATTTGTTACCTGCCTGCCTCTTCGTCGCACCTCCCTATCCTATGGATCAGGTGACTGTTTGTCTCTGCTTGGCGGCATGGTGAATTTTCTTCTTCTCTGCTACAGAAAGCAAAGAAATATTCTCTCTCTGATACCACTTGATGGCCACGTGGCCACTTCACCACCTATAGGTCGGAAGGTCCACGCGCGCACACAGGATCTTCTCCTTTCTTGGCCCAAAGAAATGAAAACATTCCTCTATTTCCCTAACAAAAATCTTCACCCACAGAAATCTCCGTGCGATTCCCCTCTCTTTACTTATCAGGGAATTGGACTTCGCGACTTCGCGATGTCAAAGGTCGATTACTGGGCTCTCGAATCCCCGAGACCCGATGGCCAGTGAACGCTGACTTTTACCTTGTTGGAACTTTCCTTATCGCGATTTCGCTACTCGCGATATCGAACCACTCGATTTACCGACTTCCGAAACCCGATACGCCGAAACTCCGATGCGCTCGCGGGTTGAATTTTCAACGGTCCCGTCACTTCGTCAGGATTTCGAACTTTCTGGGATCGTGAATCCTGATGTGAATGGTTTCGGGACTTTACTTTCCTCGAACCCCGATATGGTGCGCCACCTGTCCTCCACTAACTTCCTGTGGCCCCACAGACTATCCTTTTGATTGTTGGGATATCGCGTATCATGATATCGCGATTCTTGTTGCAACAAATGGGAGCTTCGACTCATGAAACCCTGATCCGCGATGTGCATGCGAATCCAACGACCCCTCGTGGTCCTGATCAACGGCTCCGCCCCTCCTGATGCTTGGAACCTTTTGGGAATACGTCGTTGTATCTTCCCTGAACATTTCCAATATCTAACGGCTTACGGTGATTCGCGAATTCTCCTGGGGGAATTTCGACCGTCCGTTTCTTCCCGGTGACTTCTACGAAATGCTATTGTTCCTTCTGTGGAACTTGTTCCCCCTTCGTGAAAACTTGCAGCGCCTGCTTGAATACTTCAAGCACAAATTTGCCTGCACTGTTCTTCAACAGCTCAACGACCTATCCTTCCTGAGCTTTCCCACAACTTCAAGTCCTCAAAAAGAAAACCCTCTTGCACGCACTCCTTGCGGCAACCCTTCAACACATCTAGGTGATGAAGTCACTCGACTCTGCACACGCCTGCAGCAGTAGTCTTTCAGCTCTTCATTCAGGTTCGCAGCCCTGAGTCTTTTACCTGGCCTGCGCACTCCTTGCACGGCTCCTGTGCCCAACTGCACCTTTGGGATGAATGAGCACAAAGTTATCTCTATCTAAACCCTCTGTCAACGCACTCCTTGCGGACAATTCGACTGCACTCCTTGCAGGAATTCTCTGGCTCAAATAGAGAAACAATTGAAACTCATTCCTGAACCCTCTCAGACTTCAATTCATACATGAAATCACATACACAACATATAAAAAAAAATGTATAATAGGAAGCAAACATTCATGAGCATATTAACATCAAATACACAGAGAACAACACGAACCACGAATTTGAATCAGAACTCTTCTATTAATTCAAATGTCTGTACATGGGTGTTCTTTACACAGATCTCTGCTTCTTCTTGCTCCCAATGCTTCTGAATTATATTACAATGATACAATGAGGGTGTCTATATCCGTTCTCCCTCCTGCTTTCTAAAACAGTCTAATCTAGAATTAAAATCCTATCTACCTGCATTAACTATCTTAAATGCCTCCTATCTACTTAAGGACGAGAGCTATCCGCTCAAGGTCCATTACAATATACAATTGTGCTTTATCTTAATGGTTCATTTAAGACTTGCGCAACAGTCCCCAAGTGTTTTCAAAATTTGTGCTTCTTGTCCAGTTGTCTTCCGCTTCTGCGCTAGCTCGCTTGATGAGTCGGCGATGCTCCTGCATCACACCCCAAAACATCAACTTCACATTCTTGAAAAATAACTTGGAACATACCATATTCAAGAGTGTCCTATTCATTATGTCTGCTACACCATTCTACTAAGGATTGTATGGAACAATGGTTTGATGATTAATTCCATGTTGGTGAAGATATATTTCAAACTCGTTAGAAGTAGATCCCCCTCCATTATCATTACAAAGAGTGCCAATATGAGATTGTGCTTCATTTTCAATCCATATATGAAAATTTTTAAATGTTTCAAATGCTTGAGATTAGTTTTTCAACAAATAAACCCAGCACATCCTAGTGCAATCATCAATAAAAGTCATTATATATTTGTTACCAAAACAATATACAATATGCAAGGGGCCACACAAATCATAGTACGTATCAAATTTGGATTTCTACTTGCTCTCAAAGTGGAATCATGAAAATGTTTCTTCCTTGTTTGTTAGTTTTCCCAACCCAACTCTCGAAACTTAGTTCCAATAAAATCACTTTATTAAATAAATGCATAACTAGGTTACTTACTAAAATTAAGTGGAAGTATAAAAACTGAAACCATACACATTGTACAAAATATTTTTGGGTAAACACCCTTGGAAAAACCTCGAAGGTAAAACCAGATATGAGTTGATTTTATTAGATACAACCTTGGGCTCCCATCCTGGGATAATTTCCCACCCGAGGAATACAATGCAACAAATAACCAATTCCTATAAACCTCAAGATCAATCCTTTGATCTTGTTGGCTAGTTGCTATCTCCCTTGGTACCCCATTTCTCCTTTTTTTGGTCCCCACCCGTATACACTTGGATGGAAGTCCTTCTCCATCCACTCAACGAGATATTACTCACTCATTCTATGCGTGAAACAAGCACATCAACAAAGAGTCCTCCTTTGCTCCAATGTATTTTTTGTGTGTCTCATCCTCTCACTTAGGCTTCCTATGATTATGTTGATTTAACCCTAAATCCAAAACCCTAGATGTCCTAAAGTGATCAAGAGACGAGATTATATCTCCCCTTCACTTTAGATATAACGAGTATTATTTTATCAACTCACTTAAGGTCAAGAAATCCTTGAGGGAAGGGAAGGCTCGACCACATGATGGACTTGGTTCATAGTCCACCTCCTCCACCTCAAAGTCAGCCATCTTTCTGTACCTTGTACCTGGGATGACCCTCAAACACGAAATGTAGAAAGAGCTCGAATGAACCGCAAACAGGAGGTGACGGGGGACAGGGGCTAGGGTATAGGGCACAAGACAGGGTTGACCGAAAAGGGGAATTGCAAATGGGAAAGGGCAGGAGAAAGGGGAAGGGAGGGGGCCTACGACCCTAGCTCCCGTCCTTACTGGATTGTGGCCATATGCGCTCGCTCCTCCAACTAGAAAACCGCAGACCAACCCCTCCTCAATTCAACATTCTTGTACAACCTTATCACAACAACTCTCAACTTGAAAGGAACTTTTAGCTCTTCTAATATATTACAAAGGTTAGTCTTGGGCACTGCGTCAAAATCTTTTCTAAAATCAATGAAATAACACACGATATTGGTTTTATTATTGTGACACTCCCCCACATTAATTCTAAGCGTAACAAAGTGGTACACAAGTGAATCCAAGCGTAACAAAGTGGTACACAAGTGAATGATAGCTCCTAAATCATGCCCAGCCTTTATCTCTTTTTTCATGGCTTAGAGAGGATATTATTTGTGAATTCACCATTTTAATGTACGTAAATTTAAAATTATATTATGGAGTGAATTAATAAATTTACAAATTCAATCTTTATGGTGACTGTTTTTATTATTATTTTAAATAGAGACAAAGTTTTATCTTGATATACTTAATTTTTTTGAAAATTTCATGATATTGAACTTTTAAAATGGGTCAAAACCCTAAGGTACAATTTCAAGGTCTAAGGTACAATTTCAAGGTCAAAGCTCCCATGGATCCGGGAATTCCTCTTCATTTAAGGAAGGAGTTTAACTAAAACGAGGTTGAGTTATAAGTATTTTAAGAGAATACAAAACATTACAATTTTTTTTTTATAATTAAAATCATTTTAAAATAATTAAAATTTTAAACATAAAATTACATAATCAAAATATTCGTTAATTAAATGAAATATAACTTAAAAAAATTAAATTTATAATTTATTTAATTAATTAATTAATTAATTAAATTATTTTTTTCAAAAATAAATTAAATTTAACCACTTATTTAATTTTTCTTTAACAACTCCCAAACATCGGCTCCTTCTTAGAAAAGAATGTATCTATATAAGTGAGGTAAAGTTTAAATATCAAGCGTCTTTGCAGTTGAAAATGAAAAGAGCGAAACATAATACAATACTTGAACGAGATTCTTGAGGAGAACAAAGAGAAACAGAATACAAGTTTTTTAAGGAGAACAAAGAGAATACGATGAGTAATTGGAACTACGTTGTAACTGTTCAGAAGCCCACCATTGTGACTGATTCTTGCGTGGGCAACTTTACTGGTCCTCGCGACACAAATCTCATCATTGCAACTTTACTGGTCTCCTCAGAGGGTTTACAACAAATTCTAGATGTACCAATCTATGGCCGAATTGCAACGCTTAAACTCTTCCGACCTGATGGGGAGCAGCAGGATTCTCTTTTTATTTCCACAGAAACATACAAGTTTTGTGTTCTTCAGTGGGATAACGAGGCCTGTGAGCTTATTACTAGGCCTGTGGGATAACGAGGCCTGTTGTACAGGAGGACACATTGTGACTTGTTCAGTCAAGGATGGTTCTCTGCACATACTCAGGAATGGCATACGAATCAACGAGCTTGCAACATCTACAGAGTTTCCAGGTATAAAGAGAATATGGTCACTACAATCTTCAACTCTGGACAATTTTGACACTTTTTTGGTGATGAGCTTCCTTGGTGAGACTCGCATACTTGCTATTAACTCAGACGATGAGCTAGAAGAAACAGAAATACAAGGATTTGTCTGTAATGCTCCTTCCTTATTTTGTCAAGATGCTATTCATGACCAGCTCGTTCAGGTAACAGCAGATTCTGTGAGATTAGTAAGTGCATCTTCTCGAGAGTTATTGTTTGAATGGAGAGACCCCAGCGTATTGTCTATAACAGTAGCCACTGCTAATTCTACCCAGGTTTTATTGGCCACTCGAACGGGTAATCTTGTCTACTTAGAAATTGAAGAGGGAATCTTAAAAGAGGTGAGACGTGTGACCATTGAGTTTGATGTATCTTGCATGGATATAAACCCTATTGGTGAAAATGTCAATCGGAGTGAATTAGCAGCTGTTGGATTGTGGAAAGACCATGGTGTCAGGGTTTACTCTCTTGCCAATCTGCAAATCATTAGAAGATTCCACTTTGCAGAGAACGTTCTACCAAGGTCGGTTCTCTTTTGTAGATTCGAAGGGATTTCATACTTGCTGTGTGGTCTTGGGGATGGGCATTTATATAACACTACATTCAATATGAACAGTGGAAAATTTTCTGATGAGAAAAAGATTTCATTGGGTACCAAACCAATTACTCTCAAGCTATTTGTTATAAGAATACAACATATGTTTTGGCAGCATCCGACAGGTGCACTGTTATTCACAGTAGCAACCTGAGGTTAACGTAAAGCATTGTTAGTGTGGAAAAAGTTAATCACATGTGTTCTTTCCATTCAAAGTCTTTCACTGACAGCGTTGTGGTTGTAGACGAAGACATGCTTACTATTGGGTCAATCGATGAGAACCTTCACATCTCATCAGTTCCTGTAGGAGAACATCCTTATCGCATTTGCCATCAAGACAAGTCTCGAACATTTGCCATTTGCAGTATGAAATATAATTATGATCTGAGAAATAATATGATCCCAGTATCAGTAAACTACTTCATTCATCTCTTAGATGAAAAGACATTTGAGAAGATTTCATCATTTCCACTTGATGCCAATGAAGAAGGATGTTGCATCATGTGTTGTTCATTTACAGATGATAACAGTGTCTATTGTTGTGTTGGGACAGCTTATCGGTATCCTGACAAGGAGAATATATGTAAGAAGGGCCGAATTTTGGTATTTTCGACCGTTGGAGACAGACAACTGTGTCTGGTTAGTGAGAAGGAGACAAAGGGTATTGTATACAATCTCAATGCATTTAATGGAAAATTACTTGCAGGAATCGAAGAGAAGATTGAGTTGTACAAATGGGTGATCGGCGATGATGGTTCGAGGGAGCTGGAGTACGAATGTGGACATCCTGGGCATGTACTTGCAGTCCGTGTTAAAACTCATGGAGATTTTATCTTAGTTGGTGATTATCTGAAATCTTTGAATCTGTTGGTATATAAGCATGAACAGGGAGGTATGTTATAAGAGAGGGCTCGTGATTATAGTGCAAACCCGATGACCGTTGTTGAATTTCTGGATGACAATATATACCTCGGTGCAGAGAGCGATTTCAACATTTTTACGTTGAAGAAAAATAACTATGCTGCGATTGATCATCAAGAGGAAGGAAAATTGGAAGTTGAAGGTAAATACCATCTTGGAGAGCTTGTTAACCAGTTCATGCATGGATCTTTAGCTCTGCCTTTGTTTGGTTCAGATGGCAGTAATATTCCTACAGTTATGTTTGGGACGGTGAACGGTATGATTGGTGTTATTGCATCCCTCCCCGAGGAGCAATATCAAATTCTTCAAAAGTTGCAGATTAATCTTGTCAAGGTAATCAAAGGAGTAGGGGGGTTAAGCCATGAGCAGTGGCGGTCATTCAGCAATGCAAAAATGTTCCTGGACGGCGATTTGATTGAGACATTTCTGGATCTCAACAGGAACCAGATGGACGAAATTGCAACTGCAATGGCCATTCGTACTGATGAGTTACGCAGAATGGTGGAATACCTTACTAGATTACATTGATTTTTTGTATTTTTTAAAGCTCTAAATAAACTTTTATGGATTTTTAATCCTGATATATGGATTTTTAAACTTTCGGTTCCTTTGAGTGTGGCACTGTTTCAGATTTACCATTCATGATTATGATAATAACTCTCCTATTCATTTATTTTTTACTTGATAAGTTGATTTTAATGATAGAGTAGCTATATTCATTTACCTTTTAAATTAATTGTTTGATACGTTAGCTTTAATGGTCGAGGTCACTGCCAAGTAATTGATTTGTTTGATATGTTTAAAGGTAAAGTTTTAGTATCAAGTTATATTTATTGGTATTTATTAGTCCCTGCTATAGGTATAGACGTAGCGATCTATAAATCATTGACTTTATATTAGTTTGTCCTTTGACCACAAATATTTTCATATTATTTATTGTTGGAACCAAAGAACTGAAAGCATCGATTTTTATATATAAAAAAATACCATATTTGTCATGATCTCATTGGACAAGGAATTGGAGGTCTTATTGCCGGCTTTGCTATTCCCAATGTCATATATGTTGGCATATCCAAAGTATTTGATCGTATATTGTCTTTTTGAATCATATATTTTGTTATGCATTCATCGAAGTTGGATTAATGCTAGCATTAATTCGAATGTTTGGTTTAGCATTTTATGATAGGTAAATTTATGGCAATGTTTGATATGGTGGCATATCGAAATTTTGGCCTTCCAATACATTTTGTGGTGTTGGAACTATTGTTACAAAAAGTATAATAATTTTTTTGGGATACGTCAGAGACCTGCCACATTGATTTTTTTTCTTAAATGTTTACAACGCATTTCTCACATACTTAAATGTTTACCTAACAGACTTGGTAGTGTTGAATGGTTACTTAAAATGCTTGTTACAAGACATTTTCTTCCATTTTTAAAATTATATGCTTCAGCGACATTGCTGGTTCAATGGTCCATGCTTGTTTTTTGCATGGCACTGATTTCTTATTTGCATGTTGTTGTTGTTCTTGTTTGCATGTTCGTGTTGTTGCAGTTTGCATGTTTGGGTTTATGCAATCACTATTGGAACAACATCGTTCCTGGGGGAGTGGTTGTTGCTTTCTTATTTCTTCATTGTATGTTATATATTTTAACTCCGTTCGACTTTGCAGGGTTCTGGTCCTGCGCCTGCAGTTGGGCCTTATTTGCAGGGTTCCGATTCTGCACCTGCACTTGGGTTCTTATTTGGTGGTTGTTCTTGTTTTCCCAGTGTTTGCAATGTTGAGATGTTGCATCTGAAGTTGGATCTCTGGTTACATTTTTTTGCAGTTGAGTTTGCATAGAATACTATTAAGATAAAATAACAGGCTAAAAAATTGCAGGCGATGTAAATTGCATCTCTTACGCATTGAAGTAGAGTTTGTTGGCCTCAAAGTATATTTCATAGCTGTTGATGTTTTCTCCATGGATTCTGTGTTGCTATGGTTTCATAGTTATGAGAGTGCATTTTACTGTGTGGGAGATATAGTTGTTCTCTCCCTTTTATTTTCCTCTTGTAAACTGTGTTTCTCACTCTATAGTTTCTTGTGTTTCTATGGTCATTCCATCCGACCGTCGTTCGGTTGCATACTTAGCCAGTTTTATGGATGCGGCTTCACGGATAGGTTCTTTCGAACTATGAAAGGCCATGTTCGGTGTATACATTATCTTTCTTGAATTATTTTTCTTTAAAAGAAGGGCTCCTGGACATAAGAGAATGCAATTTATAAAATTATAGGTTTCTTGGACAACATAAGTTAATGATCACGGGTTCTCGGGGTGGCAGGCTGAAAATTGGGCTTTTGTTGTTTTGTGCCATGCAAATAGCATGGAGATTTCCGCAAGATCGTGTTCGGTGTATAAATTAGCATTCCCGAATTAGTTTTCTTTTAAAGAAAGACTAATGGACATAAGAGATTGAAATTTATGAAATTATAAGTTTCCTGGACAACATAAATTAAACATAGAAAATATGTAATTTTATAAAGTAGATATATAGGATAGGTTATTTTGAACTATGAATAGGTCGTGTTTGGTGTATACATTAACTTTCCCAAATTAGTTTTCTTTAAAAGAAGGGTTCCTGGACATAAGAGAATGCAATTTATGAAATTATAGGTTTCCTGGACAACATAAGTTAAAGATCGCAGGTTCTCGGGATGGCGGGCTGAAAATTGGGCTTTTGTTGTTCCATGACCTACAAATAGCACAAAGAGTTCCGCAAGCTCGTGTTCGGTGTATACATTAGCATTCCTGAATTAGTTTTCTTTTAAAGAAGGGCTCCTGGACATAAGAGATTGAAATTTATGAAATTATAGGTTTCCTGCACAACATAAATTAAACATAAGAAATATGTAATTTTATAAAGCAGATATATAAAGCATGCACAGAGCCCTCATCCCATACTTTGCCAATATTTGCATCATGGGTTCTCGGGGTATCCAGCTGAAAATTGACAATCGAAGAGTTCCACGATATACAAATTGATAATCTAACTTGCGGACTATTTGAATTTTAAGGGCCCTGTGTCCAAAAAATTTAGCATTCTCAAAATAGTTTACTTTACGTATGTTTTACATACATTGGTGGAAAAACACACACACACAAAAATAGTAAGTGTTTTTTGGATCACGCGTTCTCGGGGTGGCAGGCTCTAAATTCGGCTTTTGTTGTTATGTGTCCTACAAATAAGATGGAGACTTTTGCGATATAGAAATTGACAATGGGACTTGTGGACTATTTGAATTTCAAGGGCTCATGTCTAAAAAAATTAGCATTCTCAAATTACTTTTTCTTTACGTAAGTTTTACATACGCTCATGGACAAAAACATAGAAAAATAGTAGTGTTCTATGTTACATAGGGATCCATCCCCGCTACCTTCACCGCTTCCCAATACACATTAAATATGCTTTGAAAAGTCAGAACAGACTAGAAAGGTTCGAAAAGACGGGCTTTAATAACTGCAAAGCTCGAGTACATCTCTCATTAAAATGAATAGGCAGGCAATATTATGGGATCTAGTAATTTCTTTTTGCTTGCATTTTGAATTTGCCAATATATATATATATATATATATATATATATATATATATATATATATATATATATATATATATATATATATATTTTTTTTT
>ML788048.1:224235-246018 GCA_009831015.1 Picea engelmannii
TCTTGAAAGCTTCAGCATAGTTCACGAACGTCTCACCCACAAAGGCCTTCACGTCATGCCCCTCTTTAATATTGTTCATATCTTAGATGTCAAATTTGAGAATCTGCTCGGATATGAGAGTTTTAATGCGTGTTGCTAGTCACTATTCAATGTACATATTCAAAAATATTGGCATTAATAAGTGAAAATATTGAGAACATCTGTCATTAAAATGAATCAACACAAAATCTATGGAAGATCATCTAGCATTGCTTTTAAATACTTGTTTCCATTTCTCTCTATCATCAAAGAGTTTCTCTTTAGGGTGCCTTCATTCTAATGTTCCTGTTCATGGACATGTAATACAAGTTAGAGATGCGATTGAGGGGCAGATGAAAAAAGAGAGACTGGTTTTATGTGACGTGAGATTTGAGTAAAAAAAACTCTACTATACAAGAGAATCTCATAGAGGACGAAAAAAAAAGAACAAGTATGTTCTGGTTGGTGTTCTCCCTATGTTTGATGGTTTGGTTGGTTGAAAAGGCTGCCTCGAGATTTGTTTGTTGAACTTCTTTGTTTTCTTGTTGGGAATTGTAATAGATTTTGAGGTCGTGTGAAAAATAGTTCTTTGTTTAAGCATATAGCTTATTCCAACAAAACATATTTGGCAAGTGTATCGAATTGTACAGATCCAAAAGAATTTGTTTTCCTCGGGGGCGGCGCATTTACAATGGCTTGCAAAATGTTCTGTCATGTTCGTAAATGACAAGAAATATTGCTCCATTTGCGAATGTAACAGACACGGGTAACAAAAACTGTATGGGTGGATAAAACAACATATTATCACTACAAAAGTTTCTATTTCAAAGTTTGATGAGCTACATGTGGGTCTGGTAACTGACTTGATAGAAATCCATGTTCTTTGTCAAAGTTTGTTCGGTTTCCTCTGGATGTAGTTGCAGACTCCACATATTTGGTGTCACCTCCGAATATTACAGACCTTTCTGTGGGCTTCCATACCTCCACCGCTATGAGGAAATATATATTCTGATGCCATGTACAACATTTGATACACTTGCCAGACCTATGCTGGTGATTTTTGCAACATTTGATGCACTTTCCACACCTCTACTAGCCGAAGAAGTTATGTACCTCAACATATTTGCATTTTTCATCTAGGTTGAACGTTTCTTCCAATTTACTGTAATAAAACAAAGAAATTCAACACACAAATCCTCAGGCAGGCTTTTCAACCAAACAGATGATCAAATACAGGGAGAATACCAGTCACTACGTAATTGAATTTTTTTCCCCTGCCATAGATGTTGTGACATAAAATGACTCCGTCCACTTTCAAATTGGCCTGAATTGCATTTCTAAGTTGTCTCGGATGTCAAGGATTAGGAACATTGGAAGGAAAGCACCTTAAACCCCAACTTTTCGATAGTAGAGGGAAATTAATACTTGACAAAGAATGGAATGTTGAATAAGCAGCCATTACAAGCATGTCATATCTGGAAGAGACAAGGTATTCAAAAAACTGGGATAGTTGTAGTTGGTAGCATCGATTAAGTACAAAACCCAAAATTGACATTCAACTCGTTTTTTACGAATAAAGAGTTTGAATGTCAAGAAAACTGTGAAGAAGCTTAATCAATGTACATATTTCAATATTTTCCAATTTTTGGTATTTGTTTTAATTGTATTTTGTACCTTGTTTCGTTGTGTCGTTAAACATGAACGTCAATATTTTCTTTCTGTTGCCCACTACTTCAATCTAAATAAATATTGATCTGTTCTTTCTTTACATTTTACATTTAAGAATAATTTTTCATAAGTGGCTCAATTGGTGATGCAATGTTCATGTTCAGTATGTTGGATATATTGTTGTTTCTTCTATTTGATAGTATCTGTGCATATATAGTAATATCAGTACTATTGGAATAAATACAAAAAACTTAGGTAATTATGTTTGGGTTTGCGGTATTGAACAACTATGTTCCATATTCCATTATATACATCTTGTAGCGAAAGAACTTCTATAGTCTGCAATTTATGCTTTAATTACTTAAGTCACACCAAATATTGATTGCATTTAATTTAATTTAGATATTGATGTTTATGGAGAGTTGGTGTTCGCTCATGTCATTGCAAGCAATATAAGATGAATAGATGATAAGGAGTTTATCTTGTTGAGACCACAATGCAAATTCATGTTTCTTGTTGCGCTATGTACATCTTGCAGTCAAAATTTTTGTGGTTTCAACGAAATTTGTGAATCGAAGAGCATCTTGCAAATTGGGAGATCATTTACATTTGAAACATAAAAAATCCATTAATATATATTAGTATGAATATTATTCAGATAAATATGAAAACTTTATCCATTGATAGATACTAGTATGAATACTATTGAAATAGATATCAAACCTTTGTCTTGGCCAATACCTAGCCAGTTATCTGGGCAGCAGCCCCCGGTTCATGGTACCCAACATCTATGTCCCCTGTTCTGTCATATACATCTTACAGCCAAAGAAATTCAATGATCTGCAGTTAGTGCTTTTACTAGTGAGAACCCAGCAGGGGTTCAAAAACATTGTCGTTAATAAACGAAAAAAAAAGGGTTTTTTTGATTGTTAGATACTTATCTCTTTTCCCCTTTCGCTTTTCTTGTCCATTATGGATTTCTGGTTTTATACTTAGTCGTCTTTCTATGATGGGCGGTTGTAGGGTTCGCGCGCTGAGTACATATTTTCATCTCGATCTGTATCTTGACATGACGAATCTAATCGACTGTTGTACCTTTCCATACCTAGGCAATTTTATGGCCGCGGTTGCTGGATCGGTGCACACGAACTAGCCTTTTCTTCTTCCCGCTTGTTATTTCTTTCTAGATATATACCTAGTTCCTTTTGTATGGTATCCGGTTCTAGAGTTGGCGGGATGACATGTCTTCATCTCCATCTATATCCTCACATGATGGATCCGACGGACCGTTGTTCCTTTCCATAGCCAATTTTATGGCCTCTGTTGTGGGGCCTACGCTTGCGAACCCAACTTCTTATCGTTCTGGTATATACATATTGCACTCAAAACATCCATGATCTAAAATTCCACTGCGGGTTCCTTGTGTACATTCACTTCTTTCAAAGTATCTGTTGTTTCTTTCCATCCCCAACAACTTCACATCCTTCTTGATATACATCAACAATGATCTTACTAGTGACAAGTGGACACAGTGGTATGAAAGATACTTCCGTGATCTGCAATTTATGCCTTAACTGGTGAGAACTCAACAAGGGCTTGAAATTATTTTCATTAATAATCAAACACTAGATGTTCTTAGGCGAGATACTTTTCCCTTGTCTTCTTCCTGTGTATTATCGTTTTCTAGTTATATACTTAGTCACGTTTCTATGATCGCGAGTTCCAACATTGGTGTGTTGACATATCTTCATATCCATCTATATCCTTGCATGGAGAATTGGACTGCTTGTTGTTCCTTTTCATACTTACTGAATTTTATGCCTGCAGTTGCCGAGTTGGCGCAATTCAACTCTGTTGCTTCTTGTTTCGTCATCTACATCTACCACTCAAAATTTCTGTGATCTACAATTCCACTGCGAACTTCTCCGTCTTTTTTCCCTTATTTTCTTCCCATGTATTATGGGATTATAAAATATGGACATGATATTTTATAGAGCATGTACGGATTCCGCATTCCATACCTAGCGACATTTTGGATTGCGGGTTCTCGAGTGGGAGGGCTCAAAATTGGGGCTCCATTGTTCTGTGCCCTATAAATAGCACCCAGAATTTCGCGATATAAAAATTGACAAGCGGACATGTGTATTGGTGGAGTCAACATTGTACTTCTATTGTTTCATGTCCTCCAAACAGTGCTCCCATTTTTGTGATATAGAAATTGACACAGGGAATTCAGGGCTGGCGAGCTGGAGATTGCCATTGTTTACGGATGCTAATCCCTGTGAAGTATCTAACAATATCTAAAAAAATATTTTGAATACTAAATTAACTCTTAGTAGTGACAACTGGACATAGAGGTACGAAACAGTTGAGATTGCACAAATTTTGAGTAGAAGATGTATATAACAGAACAAAAAGGAACAGAGTTGAATTGTACCAACTCGGCAACCGTGGGAATAAAATTCACTAAGTATGAAAAGGAATAGCGGGCGATCCAATTTGCCATGCGAGGATATATATAGAGATGAAATTGGCGCTAACCTGGTAACCGTGGACATAAAATTGGCCAAGTATGGAAAGCAACAACGGTCGACCAGATTCGTCGTGTGATTATATAGATGTTTAGTCCACCAGTCCGCAGGTCTGCTTGTCAATTTGTATATCGCAGATTTCTGGGTGCTATTTGTAGGGAACAGAACAATGGAGGCCCAATTTTGAGCCCGCCCGCTTGAGAACCCGCGATCCAAAATGTAGCTAGGTATGGAATGCAAAATCCATACATGCTCTATAAAATATCATGTCCATATTTTATAGTCCCATAATACATGAGAAAAAAATAAGGGAAAAAGGACGAAGAAGTTCACAGTGGAATTGTAGATCATGAAAATTTTGAGTGGTACATGTAGATGACAGAACAAAAAGCAGCAGAGTTGAATTGTGCCAACTCGACAACCATGGTCATAAAATTCACTAAGTATGAAAAGTAACAACGGGCGGTCCAATTCTCCATGCGAGGATATAGATGGAGATGAAAATATGTCAACACACAAACGTTGGAGCCCGCGATCATAGAAACGTGACTAAGTATGTAACTAGACTACTGAATACAAATTGACTATCGGATTCTGACATCGTCCGCTCTTCCATGTTACAGATTATGCATTCAAATGTTCAGAGTGATACAATTAGAACGTCGGGGCCTCGCGTCTTCTGCAGACACCTTCGCATCCCGTTTTGGATCCTCCTGTTGTCGGGTTCACGAAATGTGCAACCCCAATGTTGGCGGGTTGAAATGTCTTTATCTCCATCTATATAATCACTTGACGAATCCGACTGACCGTTGTTTCTTTCCATACTTGGTCAATTTTATGTCCATGGTTGTCGGGTTGGCGCCAATTTCATCTCCATCTATATCGTCACATGGCGAATTGGACCGCCCACTATTCCTTTTCATACTTGGTGAATTTTATTCCTGCGGTTGTCGAGTTGGTGCAATTGAACTCTATTCCTTTTTGTTTCGTTATATACGTCTTCCACTCAAAAAATTTGTGATCTACAATTCCACTGCTAACTGCTTCGTTCTTTTTCCCTTTTTTTCTTCCCATGTATTATGGGACTATAAATTATGGACATGATATCTTATAGATCATGTAAGGCTTCTGCATTCCATATCTAGCAACATTTTGGATCGCGAGTTCTCGGGCGAGCAGGCTGACAATTGGGCCTCCATTGTTGCGCGTCTTACAAATAGCACCTAGAATTCTGTGATATACAAATTGACAAGCAGACCTGCAGGCTGACTGACTCAACATTGTACTTCTATTGTTGCCCGTCCTCCTGACAACGCTTCTAGTTCCGCGATATACAAATTGACACACGGAATGCAGGGTTGGCAGGGTGGATATTTCCATTGTTTACGGATGCTAATCCCTATGAAGTATCTAACGGTATCTAAAAAATTATTTTCAATACTAAATTAGCTCTTAGTACTGACAATTAGACACAGAGGTACGAAACAGGTGGCATCGCACCCTGCGCAATATACAAATTGAATATTGGATTCCGTCATCGTTCGCTCTTTCATGTTACAAATTATGCATTCAAATGTTGGTAACGATATAAGTTGAATGTCAGGGACTTGTGTCTTCTGCAAAGACGTTGTCAGCCTATTTTGGATTCTCATGTTGTCGGGTTGACGAAATGTGCAACTCTTGGATACTCTTTCAGGTTGGCATCAAGATTTCTTGTACCACGGTTCACAAATGTTTCAAAATATCTGTCACTGCCTCAGTTGGCATCCGACCCTCCGCAATATACAAATTGACTACCAGGTTCACATCTTGTACTCAAAATTTCTGTGATCTACAATTCCACCGCCGACTCCTTTGTCCTTTTTCCCTTTCCTTCTTCCGCTGTATTATGGTTCTTTGGTTATATACTTAGCCACCTTTCTATGATCGCAGGTTCCAACATTTGCGGGCTAAAATCTTTATCTCCATCTATATAATCACACGAGGAACCTGACCGGATGCTATTGCTTTCCATACTTAGCCAATTTTATGGTCGTGGTTGTTGGGTTGGCAGTCACAAACTTTGCTTCTTCTTGTTCCGTGATATACATCTTGCACTCAAAAATTCCGTGATCTACAATTCTACCACGGACTCCTCGAACTCACAAGCTTCATTGTACCACGGTTCACAAATGTGCTTCCTAATATACATTGTTTATTCTCTTACTAGTGACTCGTACAACTGACAACTGCACACAGTAATACAAAACAGTTTGCATCCAGCCCTTCGCAATATAGAAATTGACTACTGGGTTCCGACATCGTCCCCTCTTCCGTGTTACATATTATGCATTCAAATGTTCTGAACGATACAATTTGACCGTCGAGCCCTCACATGTTCTGGGCAGACCTTGTGACCCTATTTTGGATCCTCATGTTCACGGGTTCACGAAATCTCCAATTCTTAGTCAGTGTTTCGGGTTGGCGTATTCGAACTCTACTACTTCTTGTTCTGTGATATACGTATCGCACTCAAAATTTATGTGATTTACAATCCTACCGTGGACTCATTAGTCCTTTTTCCCTTTTCTTCTTTCCTTGTAATATCGCTTTGTGGTTATATACATAGTCGCCTTTCTAAGATCATGGGTTCCAGCATTGGCGGGTTGACATACCTTTATCTCCATCTATATAATCAAACAATGAATCCGACTGACCGTTGTTGCTTTCCATACTTGGCCAATTTTATGTCCACGGTTGGCAGATTCGTGGTTTCGAACTCTGCTTCTTATTACGTGGTGTACATATTGCACTCAAAACTTTTGTGATCTACAATTCTAGTGCAGTCTCATCGATCTCGCAATATTCACTCTACCACGACTCATAAATGTTTCAAAGTATCTCTCTCTGCCTTCCATCCCCACTAACTTCCTATCCTTCTGTTTGTCCTACCATGCCCTCTTCGTTGTTATGCGCATTGCACTCAAAAAGTTATGATACATACAATTTGACCCTCATGCCCTCACCTTCAATGGTTGTACCTTGCAACCCTATTTTTTCGTTGTTTTTTTCTTGTGCCTGCGACCTCTGTACCTTCTTACTATGCAATTAGAAACCTTTCATGCTAACAGCTGACCATGTAGGAACCGTCAACATTGTCATTAATGGGCGAAACGCTCGAGGAGAACTCCCATTATTACGCATTAAATGAAGATATGTAGAGAGTTATTTTGTCCCTTTCGATTGTTCATCTCGAACACGGGTCGTCGTGTTGAGTCGCTCAAGAAATCTACAATCCTTAATTGTTGATTTCAATATCTGCCATGTTCACATTTTCTATGTATGCAATTACTAGTTTTTAATGTTAACAATGCATCATGCAACAGCCATCATAATTGTCATTAATCAATGAAATCCTCGAGGACATCTCCCATTCACACGCTTTGGACCAAAATTTGCGCGGGGTTATATTATCCCTTCAAATTTTTCATTTCATTCATCGTTTGGAGCAAGCAAACGTTCTTTTAGACTTATGGCAGCAGGTCGACAACAGTTTTGTGGATATACAGTAAATATGTTTGCACACGAGGACCAGAACTTCCAGTGGTCGAGGGCATACTTTTACTACTCATCCCATTCCGCCTAGAACGAAGTTATTTGGACCTCTAGAATCGCTCATGCAGGCTGCGTCCCTGATGTTTTTTACTGTAAGGAGGCGGTCTCTTGGTGCGCCAAAAAATATATTCGAGGCCAAAGAATTATTCCACTGCGTGACCATTCTCCTGTTTCTTTGTCACCTCAGGTATTTCACGAGATATTAAAATTGTCGAAGCCAACATTGACGTTCAGAGGAGAAGACTGCAAGCAGTTTCTAGAAAAACATGATAATGGGATGGACATCTTTGCCGACTTCCTTGAAGACCCGACAACAGTTCCTGAAGATATCACAAGGTTGCAGATAAGTTCCTTTATAAATCCATTCTGGGAAATTGCTTGGTTGTTTACAAGAATAACAGGACAGGCATCCACGGAAAGCATTTCCCATATAATTTTTATATTTGTATTTCACAGTCAAGGAAAAATACATTTTCGATTGGGGGAAGCTAATTTTCATTGAGCTTTGTTCCCAATTGTCATGATTCAACGAATCGAATAAATTTTATATGTCATGCTACTTAATTTTCGCAATTGTGCATTGTTGCCCGTTTCCAAAACTTTCTCTTTCCAATAAAATAAACTGTGGATTCGACCCAGTAACATTTTGGTATGAGGCCCTATGGAGGCACAAGGCCTCCCATTATTTTTATGAAGTTTTTAATGGCTTTGTCTCAATTTTCAAAGATTTACTATTAGACAAGGATGCTTTGCGGATGTCTGGCCACACAACCAAGTTTTTGAACAGGAAGGGCACACTTGAGCAAGAGAAAAATAATAGTGTCCTCATGGTCTTTGGCTCTAAGGAAAATCCTACCTTCCTTCCATGCCACATCATGGACAAGATGTTTGTTGCAGAAATAGCAAGGCAATACAACTACTGGTTGCATTTTTTCCATGACAAGAAAAAAAAACAGTTCATTCCTCTGCCCTGGAAAGTTGGAGACTTTGTGTGTAGAAACATCAACAAGATTGACGAGTTTGCCGCCCATTTCAAGAAATTGAACCTAACATACGTTGAAAGGTTAAAAGGGTTCGACCCTAATGGAATTTTTTGAGAGCATTTACTGGTTGTTGGCTTTAACACCTCTTTTATCCATAGACACCTGACTCGAGACAAGGACAATGTTGACAACAATCCTGCTTCTGTTGATTACGACACAGAGACATTGCAAAGAGCGACTGAATTTTATAGACAACATGGAAAAGTATCCAGTGAGAAGAGTACCCAGTCCCCTGCCAGCACTCCCAAGAGCACGACATCATGGAGCGTTGCTTCGATGGCCCACCCCAGTAAGAAAACAACCCAGAAATATTAGAACGAAGGAGGAGATAAGAACCCTCCTTGAATAAATATTGATAGTTCTCACAAAATTCCACTGGCGAAGAAGAGAAAAAACAATGCAGGTCAGGCGGAGGAACTCGAAATTGAAAGTGGAAAAATGCAACTTGAAATTGAAACTGAACACATGCAGAAAATTGGGTCATCTGCAGTGGAAATATCTGAGACCAACTTTTTTTACATAGATGAATCCTTCGTAATCCAGAGCGCTATTTTTGACAGCCAATCTAAAAGTATGGCCATTGAAAATAAAGATGTAACAAACAGAAAAGACAAATCTTGCACAAAGATTAACTTTAGGGAAATGCGACTGTCCCAAATCTCCTCATTTCACCAGGTAATCGGTGAGATTCTTCGTGATTCCATTGGAGGAATTGAGACAGAAAATCCCAATCTGAAATACTGCCTCAACAAATATGAGTAGGCTTTCATAGCAACCCCATAATTTGCCAATCCTTTGGCAAAAATATTGCCTACTCCCACTGCAGCCAAGATGAAAGAATCCTCTACCCTCCTTGCATGTTCTAGAGCCCTTGTAGAGAATAACATCAACAAAAGAATGCAACTACTTACTGAAGCCTGGGAAACATCAAAAAATTTAGTTTCCTTCGGAAAGAAGGCCAATTATTTCCTGCAACATTTGGAGGTGAATTTAAAAAATGAACAACATTTATGTGATCAGGTACTGGCCCCTTTTGCCAACTATGTTGCAACACATCGGAACTGAAAAGAAGAGAAGAGAAACTCCTCTCCCCAAAGAGGACCAAAAAAGTAAAAGCATGCTGGCAAAAGAAAGTTAACAACTTGTAGGCCATTGTCAAATCATGTAAACAAGTCATATCAGAAAAGGAATATTTATTCACAATCCTGTTGCAGATGGACTTAGCCAGAACTACCAATGAGTTTCAAGATCCAAACTTGATTCTCAAATCCTTGTCAATCACCAAAGAAGCCTTCCAGGAACAAGTTGATATTTTAAAGGGGTTGTCTTTCGAAAAGTTTTACGACATATTTGAACATCGTCTAGATGAGCACGAGCGCTAGGTACTGGACTATGCAGCACACAATGAACAAATTGAACCGAGTCTACACAGTATTTCAATGGATCTAAGGAAATTAGAAAATGACCTTTACGACATAGAAATCCATGATGAAATCAACACAACCCCCATGAAAAGCCACATCAAAGAATGGTTCCAACAGAGAATGGAAAGTCTCGTCCAGGAAGGGAAACAACCGATCAACAAGACTCCACTGGCCATCGACGACAACAACAAAAATGAATCGGCTTCATAATAAGTCTATACTGGCATCTTGTTTTCTTTATCAATCCAGTTAAAGTCTATGGTGTCATCTTGTTTTCTTTATCAATCCACATATGACCTCTTTAAATAGAAAACTGTAACCAAAGACTCATAACGTCCAATTTTTTCTTTTTAGGTCTTCCTCTCTACCGTCGCGCACTTCTTCTTTCAATGTTCCTAATTCTTGTACTTATTTCTTTCTATGATCCGCGGGAGCCCCAATCCCAGACTATATGAAAAACGCATTTAAATTTCCAGAAGCATGTAACAGGCATTATTAATTTTTGATAAATTCTTAAGAAAACTGATTCAAGAATGTCTTTATTGTATACTAAATTTTGGGTTTTCAACAACCTTTCTTGTTTGTTCCAAAGAAAACTAATTCGGATCTGCTACATTTATTGTGTCTTATTGTATACTATTTTTTTTTCTTCAACGATGTTGTTACTATTCTATTGTATGTTAACTTTTTGGGTGTCCAGGAAACTATACTTTGATAGATTTCCATTTCCCTTATGTCGGGAACCCTTTTTTTTAGAGAAAACAAGTTTGGGAATGCTAATTTCTTTGTCTTTTACTCCACAAAACTATGTAACAGACGTTATTCCTATTCTATTGTATGCTTTTAAATGTTGATGTAATTTCCATACATATGTAATAGACATTATTTATTTTATAACAAGTTTCTATAGTTCGCAAGTTCGCTTGTCAATTTGTATGTCGTGGAACTCTCGGTGCTATTTGTAGGGCAAGGAAAAATAGAGGCTCATTGTTTAGCCCACCATCTCGAGAACCAGCGATCCAAAAATTAGCGAAGTATGGAATGAGGGCTCCCTGCATGCTCTATAAAATGTGTGCAAAGAAAACTAATTCGCCAATGATTTTTTTTTTTGTTCAAGAAGAGCCTTTGTTTTAAAGAAAAATAAATGTAACACACGTTATTACTATTCTATTATAGGCTTTTAAATGTTCATGTAATTTTCACAGATATGTAACAAACATTATTAATTTCTGGTAAATTTGTATACTCCGCAACTCCACATCTCATTTTGTATATCGTGGAACTTTCGGTGCTATTTGTAGGGCACGAAACATCAGAGGCCCAATTTCAGCCCACCACCCCAAGAACCCGCGATCCAAAAAACTGGCTAAGTATCCAATGAGTGCTCTGTGCATGCTCTATAAAATCTCATCCCCATACTTTATAAAAGTACAAATTTTGTATGTATAAAACTAAATATTTATAAATGTACATATTTCGTATGTATAATTTATTAATTTCTGATAAATTTCTATAATCCGCAACTCCGCTTCTCAATTTCTGTATCGCAGAGAACATCAGAGGCCCAATTTTGAGCCCGCCAACCCGCGATCCATTAAAAAAAGTACATATTTAGTATGTATAAAACTAAATATCTACTTTATAAATTCACATTTTTGGTATGTGTAGTTTTTGTTGTTCAGGAACCTATAATTTCATAAATTTGAATTTCTTTTGTGTCCAACAACACTTCTTTTAAAGATAACTAATTCGGTAATGCTAAATTTTTTGTGTCCAACAACCTTTCAAATGTTGATAATTTTTTATATTTTTCAGGAAGAACTAATTCGGGAATACTATGTTCTACATGCAAATCACATGTATTTCAACTTTTTAGCCACGTGTCCGTACTAGGTCGCATTTACTCCCATTCCAACCTGGCAGGGACTACCCTGCCATGCAACATTTGTTTGGATAGAGAATGAAAGCTATTAGTAAATCCACTTGCAATTTTTTTGGGGGAATTCCATGAACCTAATGAATGAGGTCTTAGAATGTACCAACAATATATCTTTGAGTTGGTCTTCCTTGTATGAGGAGAAACATAATTTTTTTTTTGCTGGCATAGTGGTTGGGAGAGCGCTCTACCAGATGGGTTCTCCCAACCAACTTCAGGTCGGTCGAAATACATTATAATTACCCAATTTAAACATTGAACTCAAAGTCATGTAAAGTGCAAAAACAATTATAAGACAACTGTGTATACTTCACTAGGTAGTCCACTTGAGAAGTAAATAAGGACTGGTGACTCTGCAAAGTAAAGAATAACAGTCTTTTGAGGTAGAAAAATCAACATTGGAAGGTAGCTAAGCTTTCAAAGGTTTTCCAGTGAATCAATAATGTTTCTGCAAAATGCACAATGTTCAGGTAAAAAGCTATGTCCTTGAAGCATTTTTTATTATATTTTAAATGGTTTAGCAATATCAGAAAACTTAATGTAGCATCTATCAAATAGAATAACGAAACTACCAAAAAAAATTGCTAGACAATTTTTAGTTAAAAAGGAAAAAAAAAAAAGTTCAATTTAAAAGGAAAAAACACAAAAGCCATTTCTAAAGGTGAAGTTTATGTTCTTTAAGAAAACAATAATCATAATCTCATTTGAAGTTAAGTAAAAAAAAAATTGTCAGAGCTTAAGGCCCCCGAATCGCAGTTAAAAGGGTGAAGGTTGAGTGTTTCATTGTACCAAATTAATGATAGCCAACAGGCACAGAGGATATGTTTTCTGCGCCCGGGATTAAAATTTGACGATCATATGCACTTAGTTTTTCCATAGAGAGACATGTATTGGTTTCTGGAAGACAATTTCTTTGACAAGAAGTTCAGGAAATTCACCATCAAAATAATAATAGAAATATGTTTATATAAACCTGTTATTAGTCCCTGCCAAAGGCCAGGGACTAATAGCGATGAGTTCATCGTTGACTGGCTATTAGTTTAGGTTGACTTTTTGATTTTTGTTTTATTTCAAATGTATAACATAAGAAATCAAAATATGTATTTTTTTTAATAATAAAAAAAACTATTTTTCTAACATTTGATTGACTAATATCTTTCAACTCTTATTGCAGCCTTCACGTTATTCGATGTATAAGCAATCAATAGACCTGCAATAACAATTAATTAGATTTAACAATTAATGTATAAACAATTAGACCTGCGTATCTGTGAAACACCATTACACAAGACACAAGATGTCCTCTCCGCTTCTCTTACCGTGCAAACCATAAATGAGAAGCTCATCTTAAMATCTTTCTTCAAYGCCAAGCCATCGTTTCCCCAAACTACTCATTTCCCAAGGCAAAAACCGTCCGACCAGTCCCTAAATTTATTATTTCAGATCCAGACGTCTCTAAATAAGCCCTAATATACTTACCCGATTACGCTAAAAACATACCCAAAATCTCTGCTATTTGAGCTTGGGTGAGAAATCCAACACTGGCCAGGCTTACAACGGTCTTCCGAGCCTGGCTCCCAAGTCTAATCACGAGCCTACCACCTCGGTGCTACTCAGATTGATACCGTTGAGCCATTGCCACGCCGTCATAATAGGAGACCAGAATTGCGGAGCTGACCGTGGAATTGTCTTTCCCGATGAGGTATGGAATCCACGTGAGCTTCTATTGCCAGTCAATTTTTGTTGACATGCGGATAGAAAAGACAGGCATTTAATTTTCTTTATTAATATTTTAAAGGTAACAAGTTATCATGTTATTTTTCTATTAAAATCTTTCTAAGCAATTTTGGTATAGGGCTTGGTTGGTTTTAATGTTATAGTTTTAAGAGTATTGTTTTGTTTATATAGATTTCAYTGATTTRCAATTAAATTAGGTTTCTCCATTTAACCAAGTTCTTCTAACAATCAACATAAGCATGGCCTTAAAGCATTAGCCAATTATTCTACAATACTTGATCAAACAATGCATCACAAGAAACAACAACATTCTTTTAAATAAAGAGAATATAAATGTATGGGTGGCATTCTAGACAAATGTCTTAACTTTATTAGTCCCTGACAAAGGCCAGGGACTATTAAAACATTGCAAATTATAGGTATAGGAGTTACAATAAAGTAAGAATGTGGCTAGTAATTATTCATCTCCAAATCCAAATCTATTTGGCAGGGACTAAGCTGCCATGCAGCCCTTGTTGTATATTTAAAATGACTGTGTATATACAATGTACATTAAAAAACTATTAATATTTATAATTATAAGTACTTAAACCTTCAAAAGAAGTGCATTACCATGACATCTCTAACTTCTACAACAAGATCGGCCAACTTGAGGCGCTCCAGAATGGCTCGTGTGGTGGCGGCCACGTGACATGGGAACCAGTTGATCTCCCCTCCGCTTGAATTGGATGCCATTTTCCTAGAAGCTTTCCCATGCCTATCATTTCTTCTCTGTTCCTAAAACCCTTCAGCACCAAATCCATGAGACACAAAATATCATTCTCAAAACACAAATGCCGATATAACATAGGATTCTGGTGCAGTATAGTGCATTACCAACAAATTTCTTTGATCATAAGGGGTTTAGATCCTGCATTACCAACAAATTACTTTGATCATAAAACATTTAGAGGTTTATTTGAGCCACAGAAACAAAACGCGAAGAAACCATTTATTTGGTGTATTTAAGGGAGAGTATGTAACAATCATATTTTTCTTCCTAAAATTTAATGATAAAAATTTGATTGATTTTCAGAACAGTTAAGATCAAAGAACGAGTACTTACAGTTCTGGCTATGGGAGCATAAGAGCTAGCTATGGCCTCCATGTCAGCTCGTCTTGCTGTAGAAGATTTAGCTACAACTACTTCTTCTATTCAAGAGAACCGAACCTACCAGGATCCAAAGGAGTTTCTCTCTATGCCCAAGGATGTGCTCTCAATTCTCTCTATTCATATTCTAGGGCTTTCAGCCTATTAGCATGCACTCATTGCATTTCTTAATTTGCAACTAGCATGCACTCCCTGCATTTCTTACTGCATTTCTTACTTTGCAATTGCAAGTTACTCAACTCAAAGTTTCATGGTTGCAAGCCATGAAATATAACACTCGATTGTTTATGGAATACTTAGAAAGAGACCGAGACTGCAGGGGTCCTCGAAGGACTCTCTTGTCAGTGCATTGATGGTGCTTCAGAGATCCAACCTTGAGAACGATGGATGTGATGGCAATTTATTTCCAGTCAGATTTGGATAAAAAAAGAAAATATTCATACGAAGATTTCGACCAAAAAAGAAAATATCCATACGAAAAGACCTTACATAAAGCTCTTAAAGCACCATCTATCTTCCCTTTGTGCATGTCTATAAACACATGTTTCTATTTATTAGAATTAACTTACATAATTATTTTTAAAACACATCCATGTTCTTCATGAAATTGTTATTTTTCTCAACATTATTTAGTATACTATTTGGTTGTGGATAGGTTATCCACATTATTGATGAAGTTATGCATTTTAATAGACATTGCTTACTCAAAGTCATTTTAAAACATTATCCATGTTATTGACAAAGTTGTCAATTTTCTTAACATTTAAGTAATAATAATGTAGTTATATGTAATAAAACTCACTAAAGCCACTTTAAGAACCAATGAGAGACAAACCCCTATATTTTCAACATTCTCTTCATACCTAATTTGGTCTCCATATCCAAAAGCTTAATTGATTTATGTATTGTATGTAGTATATATTAAGTTTATGTTCACAATAAAAGGGGACCCTCCAAGCATGAGACATGTGAATTTTATTATTGAGGTCTACATTTTGGGGACGCTGAGGGAGTAACATCAAAGCATCAACATGTCTCAATGAAGAGAGTGAAAAATTGGGCATGTTAGATATTGGAAATCTTCATAATCATAACCCTTGCATAACTCATAGAGATTTGAATTGCAACAATATGTTTTTGAATGGTAATACTTGTGTTTTGAAGATTAGGTTTTACTTCTATTGCTACAAATGGTCATGTTGCACACTCTATAATTGGTACACCTTAATGCATGACTCCATAATTATATGAAGATGATTATAATCAACATGTAGATGTTTATTTGTTTGACATGTTCTTACTGGGGATGGTTACTTTGGATATTCCTTATAGTGAAGGTCATAATGTTGCTTAGATTTATAAGAAGGTGAGCTTTAATATAAGGATTTCATTAGTGGAAAATGTTACCAATTAAAAAATGAGGCAATTTATTGAAAAATGTTTGGCCTTTTTATGTAGAACTTATGATGGGCCCTTTCTTTAGAGGAATCCAAGTGAGCATCTAGTACATGTACATGCTACACTCTCTACTCTCTGTAGAAATGAACTTGTATATGAATATATTTTGCTTTGCTACAATTTTATGCAGTTTAATGCAAAATACATCACGTAATGTAGTATGTAATTTCCAAAGTAAAGTGGTGGAATTTTATACTAAATGTTAGAAGTCTCCAATATAAACTATTTATAAACATGCATCAATCACACTCTATGATGCTCAAATTTAAGAATATTACATACATTTCTAAATGATAAAGTAATTTAATATCAATACAAGTGAATTAGAAACAAAGTTGCTTATATCTATCTCTTAAAATATTTTAAAGTAATTATAAAATACTTGAAACTTTAATAATAAAGTAGAATTGTAAAGATCTTGATGTTAATAACTATTAACAATGTCATATGTGTAAATTGAAGTCATGAAAAAACTATAAAAATAAATTGATAAATAAAAATTTTGATATATTAGTTCTATCCATTGCACTCTAAAATATAATTGAATTCTAATACATCGTACTCTTTTAGACTTTTAAGCAACAAATTGTCAAAGCTACTTAATATCACATAATTAATTTTTACCTAATCAATAATAATATTATATTTTTATATGATTAGATAAATAAAGTTGTTATACTAAATTTGAACTTCATTTAAAATTTGAAATTTATACAAATAGTTTTTGAAAACAATGTATAATTTTTATACTTTTATATGTAGCATTTACATTACATTATATTTAATAATGATAAGTTTATTTAGACTTTTATTGATAACCTTTAGCTATGAGTAAAGTTTCACAATGATCCAAGTTTAATGTATGGTGGAAGAATGTAGTTACTTGCTTTGTCCAATTCTAAATTGATCCAAATCTTCAAAATTTTAATAAAATAAGAACTCTAATTCCCTAAATCATCACTCACTTGTAATATTGAAAAATAATGAGAAAAAAGAAAAATCAATCAAGCCCGCCTCCAAATATGCTTCTTACATGAATTTTGATTTATTTTCCGCCATTTCTAACCCCACGACCTTCGTACAGTATAAGCAAACAAACACATTATTTAATAAAAAAAACAGGGACCAAGCGCCAAATACTCATCGGTACTGACGCGCCTCTCCGGGTGGCCATTGAGTGACGAGAGATTCCTTCCACAGTCCTCTCATTTCTGCACCACCTTGGGACTTGAGGAATTCATTCTCCAGATTCATCCCCATCCTATGCACACAGATTTTAAACTACATTACACAGAAAACAAAATAATCCTCAAAACAGAATCACTACACTTGCCTTCCATGGCCGATGCATATGGGTACATGAAAATCTTCATGACCAGCTTATCTGCCATGAAATTTTCCATTCCTGTGACTGAATTTCTCAATGTGATCGCTCATTTCTCAGCCCGCCCAAACATTCATTGCACCCGAGCCGAAGCTGTAGAATTTGCAGCACATTCATCCACAGATCCTACCTGGCCACCCAGAGGGTTCACCGTCTGCAAGTGTCCAACCTGGAGGGCAAAACCCCCGTTTTGGTTCGTGAGATTCGGAAGAATGCGCCCATCCACACAATTTCCTTGCATTTGTTAACCAGCGTGAAAACCATCGCGCTAGAATTTGCAACATACATCCAAGTTTCTGTTGTTAATCTATCGCCAGTGCCAACACACATCCAAGTTTCTCTTGTTAATCTATCGGCAGTGCCAATTTAATTGAAACATAGGGAACATAAGAGCCTGGGATTACCAAATAGCAGTGCTGCGAACAACAGGGACAAAACGAAAATAGTCGCCGCTTCTACTGGCCTTTAATTGTGGTTGTCAGGCCCTTCCTATAGAATAAGGCAGTGGAAAGGCGGTAGCTGTGGTAAGGTAGAGGCGGTGGGAAGGCGCTACAGCAAAGCAAGGAGTTGGACTGACAGACAGCGGGCGACAGAGCAGGTGAATACTATATATATATTTTGTGGTATTGCTTAACAGTTATTTGGACAAAGAAGGTTCTTGACAGGTTGTGGTGAAAACCTCTTTCTAAGATATGTGGTCGGCATAATAAAATAAACAATGAACCATCTTTTTATTGGGTGTAGATTTATTAAAAATAATTGGGTTACAGTTTTAAAGGAATTAAAACTTGTGGCTGGGTTGGAGAAGAGATTGAGGATTATTTTAAAAGATGGTTTTTGAAAAAGGAAAATAGGGAAGAAACTCAGTGCTACATGTGTTAGGAGGTATGGAAACATAAGAATTTAATTATTTTTGAAAATGTTATTCATAATTTGGGCGTACTTGCATTTTACAAATCTTGGAAGAATTTAAACCTCCAGGAGTATAAGAATTTAATGATTGATTGACTGCCCATCATGGACTGGGATTTAGCAGTGGGTTCTTTGATGGAGCCTCACATGATTTGGGAAAAAAGTGTGGGGTAGGGACTCTACTAAAGTGCCTAGTTTGGGGTACACAGAGAATCAAAATCAACACTAAAGGGGAACTTTTAGCTATGTGATGCATCTTATATTTTTCAAATGTTATGAAGGTATGAAGATTATTGCTAGTAGGAGATTTTAAGATCATTATTGTCTGGTTTAATAATTTCAATAATTTACAAAGAGGAGATTCTAAGATCATTATTGAGTGGTTTAATAATGTCAATAACTTACAGGTTCTCTCATTAGAAACATGGATGGCAAAAATTAGAAGGTTGAGTGGAAGATTTCTACAACTCAAAGCACAACATATCTACATAACTTTTAACAAAGAAGTGGATCAGAGGTTCAAGGAAACTTTTTTCCTCACAGATTTCAGATGGACACCCTCTGATCTTTGAAAGAGTATCAACTAGTTAAAGACTACTTGTTCAAAGGAGAATTGACATATCTATTGTTGTTCACTGATACAATAAGTTTTTGTATATGGTTTGTTAGATATGTATTAATGTAGGTTTGATGTTGAGATACAACCATGCAAAATGTATTAACTTTTGGGAACATAACTTTTATATTCACTAATATAACATATTTTTCTTTTTGAAAAAATCAGACATAATCGGCCCAGTCCGGAACATGGCATTAGTCTTAAGTGGGAAGGTTTTTTTAAATGAATATGTTTGTTCAAGAAAAAATGGAGTTTTCTTGGAACCACAACTTCATGATAGTGATTTCATTTTTTCAATATTCTTTAACTTATTGGAAAGAGAATATTGTAATTGAGTTTAGATGATTTATTAAAATTACAAAAAGCATGGAAGTTTAGGAATTGAAAATCATCAATGTCAAGGTGACCATTTATGAAATAACTTTAAAAAACTATATAGATCAAATAATAGGTCAATTATTTGTTTTCCTATTGAAAAAAATATTAAAATCTTATTCGAAAAGAAGTTACATTATCATACACATTGAACAATACACATTAAAAATTACGAGATAGATCTAAAGGGTTGATTCTTTTATAAGATCTCAACTCCTACACCTTAAAATAGATATCCAGCTTTTTGACAGTTCCATCTTTAGGAAGGCATCTTTGAGTTTCTTTTTTTTCACCGAATGTAGATATCCTTGTGATATGGCCACTGCGTTATGTATCTTCCTATTTTGAAGAAAGACAAACTATTCATCATCTATTACCTTACTTAGGATTGGCCTTAATCTGCAAATAATATTTTTTTATGTCAACTTATAAGTTACATTGCAGCATGAAATTGGGCGGTAGTCCTCGAGCGATTTGACATTCTTCTTTTTCAAAATGATGCATAGGAAGGTAGAGTTTATAGGTCCAAATATCCTTCCCGAAGATTGAGATCTTTGATCATGAGAAGTAAGTCTTCCTTTAAGAGGTCATAGAAAAATTTGAAAAACTCCACCGAAAACCCATACGGACCTAGGATTGTACCACTCTACATTGAGAAAAGGGCTACTCCTAACTCTTCTACTGAGACTTATTCTAGTAGGATTTGGTTCATTTCCTCAGAGAAAATGGGCTGGAATTTGGCCACTATTTCTAGGATTCCTTAAATAGGGCAACCTTTTGGAGCCGAGAATAGATATTCAAAGAAATGGGCTCCCACCTCTGATTTTTCCGAAAAGGAACTGACCCTAATTCCTTATTCATTCTTAAGTTCCCATATAGTATTTAGATTTCATTTTTTGTTGGCATAGTTAAGGACAAATTTGGTGGTGTTATCCCTGACTTTTATCCAAAGGGCTTGAGTTTTTAGTCTCCATTCCTCTTCTTCTCATTTTAACCACTCATTGCATTTTTTTTCCAAACACCTAAACTCCTGCAGAAGAGTCAGGCTTAGGGTTTCCCTATCCAACCCGAAACCAAGTCTTGAAAGTTGTTTTTCAATCTTAGTAATCTCCTTTTTCTAATTAGCTTTCCATTTAGGGATCCACATATTTATTGCAGATTTGTTTTTCTTCATGTTTTTCTATAGTTGTATCATTAGAGGCTCATTATTGTTGGCTCATAGATTCTTCCAAGTTGAGGTAACAATTGTTTGGAAGTCAGGGTCATCAAACCACACTTTATTGATTTTTAAAGGCATGGGAGGTGTCACTAAGATAAATCTCCATCTCAAAGAGATAGGGAAATGGTATGAACTCCCCCCTTCTTCTATTTTTGATATGAATCTTAGACAATTCTCCAAAAACATTATTGAAACCAGAAATATATCAAGGCATTTTTCAACTTCGTCTCTTCCTGTTTGAAAATTTCTCCACGCTGGGGAGAGCCTCACTGGTTCCACATCCATTAGATTAACAGATTCGAGAAAAGAAAGAAAAATTCCTCATTGACGATACTCTTTTGGAGAGGGGCCCCAAACTTCTCTCAGAGAGAGAGTGAAATTCAGATCCCCTAAATGACCATGAAAGGGTCATTAAAAATCCCTTCATTTTTCAGGTCTTCCCAGAAGGGAATTCTTTTAGAGTAAGGGCCATAGATATTTATAATAGAAAAGGTGAAGTCAACATATTTATGTTTTAGGTTCACAAAAATGGTGGAGTGTGTAGATGATGTAGAAAGTTCTTTAAAATCTGGGCTCCAACCTGACAGTAGCCCACCAAACAAAACTTCAATGTCTACCGCATTAAAGGCGCAATATTTTAACCAGGGTCTTATCACCTTTGTAACTTCTTCCCCTTTACACATTGTCTCCTATAGTAAAATAACATCAGGGTTAA
>ML788049.1:38912-53105 GCA_009831015.1 Picea engelmannii
ATTACAAACAATCATGCAAAATTAGTGTATACTATAACAAACATTCAAACAATATATATACATATATATAATTTTATATAAAATTGACAAAATAAAAAAAGATAATGAATATATAGTTAATTACCATGGGACAATATTCATTCAATCCGCCATCAATGTGACCATATTTCCTACAATGTTTTGTAGCTATTGCTATTAAAATTCTTATGGGACGTCTGAGGCAACATTTTTTACAAGGGAAATAACATCTACCATCACCCTTTTCACCCGCTTTACTTGTTTCCCCACCTCTAACAAAATTCTGCGACATTTTTCCGCACAAAAATACCCTTTTGGAATCATTGTTGTTATAGCAAGATTGTCGCAACATCTTTGAATCATCAAATATTTATAGTGCAATTTTAGGTCACTATTGTCACAATTGCGACAAACGTGACCTAAAAATATATTTTTTTTTACCTATTTATTTTAGGTCATTTTTAAGTCACACATCGCTTTTGTGATGAACATTGACCATAATAATTTGGTCAAACTACCTGCGTCGAGATTGCAACGAATACGGGGTGGATTTAAAAAACTTGAACTTTTTCTCTTGCATGTTGCGACGAAAGAGTACTTTCGTCGCAAGTGGTCGTCGCAAAATTTTCAATATGTAGTAGTGCACAATTGGAGAAGCTCTTTCTTGGTTATTTTGGATCATATTATTGAGGCGCTAGGTCTTGGAGATGCTAGCCTTGGGGAGGATCTTCTTTGTATGGTATTTTGGCTATTGATGGTGATGTACTGGTAATATATTGGACTGAATTCTTCTATAGAAAGGTTGTTGGGTTTTCTCTCAAGGTTGGGTTTCCTAGGATAAACTCTCGTGTTCTTGTGGCTATTGTGCATGGTTAATATTTCTAGATCTTGTCATTTCCATTGTATTACTATAGTTGAGATTTTCACTGTATAGTTATTCTATGATGACTGTGATATAAAAGAAAATATTGTTTCCAATCATAAGCCAATAACTATCAAGATCTGAGAAACATATAAAACACCAACATGGTATCAGATCTAGTTGAAATATTGTCACTGCACATTTTACAGTTGCAGTCGTAGTTGCCAGTTGCCAATTGCGTAAACCTTGAAATTAAAAGACAAGCTGGATGGTGCTACAAATTTTAGAGGTATGCACTTATATATGTTTCCAAGTTATATCATTTAGTAGAGTATGATGGTGTTTGCAGGGGACGTACAAGGGACCTTGTCCAAGCAATAACCCAAAGGGATAATTAGATCTAGTGAATTCATAGGAATAGCACACCCTCCCTAGAAATTAAGACTCAAGGTTTTCATATCAAGTTTGATATTTTTATATTGTTGCATCTTAAATAAATATTGTAACTAGGACAATAGTCTTTAGAGTTCTATTATTGTTGAGTAATTTTTTTTATCAAATGTTTAGTGAAAATTGAATATTGTTAGTACAATGATCATTGTGTAAATTCTCATTGTTTAGTACTAATGATGCACTTATTTACAAGATGAAATTGATCTCTTCTAGGAGATGTTCTTGATTGTTGTCTTTGTCCCGGGCAAGTTACTATGGAGGTCACAACGCTAGAGAAGTGTTGCTCTTGTCTTTTGTTCTTGTTTTGTTCTAAGCAGGTCACAAGTGATAGGTATGAGAGGGAGCTATAATGACGATTGCAGGAGATGGTCTCTAGTTTGAGACATGGAGCGGGCTATCCAGACATGGAGTTGTATACATGACAGTATACATCCATATGTTGAAGGCGAAGAAGACAAAGTTAGAACCTTTCGAAAAGAAGGATACTTTTGTGGGATACAGAGTGTTCCACATGGATATTGATGAGGAGGAGCAAGTGGCTCCACCAATGGTGAGGAAAACAACCCCACCGAATATCATTTCAGAGGAAGCTAGAGTTCAAAGGGATTCATCCCTCAGGATCCAGTAGGGTGGAGTGTTACATCAAATTTTTCCTCACTCCATGCATCTTGCTTGGATGGCCTTCCATTTCCCTCTACAGACTTTAAGTCCCCTTTTTGTTCATTCCAGAGCCAAAAATACATTTTTTTGTACATATACATGCCCTACTAGTTATACAACAAGCGTATATGCAAGTTTCTCCATTACAACCCTCATACATCAGGTTTGGTGCTCAAAAATTAAAAACATATGTTGAGTTTCCATGCCATGTCACGTGATCCATGATTCTTGACCTTCTATCTATTGGAAATGCTCTAACTCAACCCTTCAATTCCATTTGGAGGCTATAAATTGAGCCATATCCAAGCCCAATCAACAAGTCAACATTGAGAGAAAAGGCACTCTGGAGAAATTTCACTTCATATTGAGTCTACATCTCTTTGTCCTTGAAATTCTGAACTTCTTGTGTTCAACCCCCAAGCTCTTCCTACTTTGTGATGGAGAACCTCATTGACTCCTACATGTGAGCTTTCCTTTGTGGAGGATTCAAGTGGTGGAGGCCCAGCTAGAGGGACTTAGTTTCTCGGTTCCGATATGTGTCGTTACAGAAGTTTGTCACCTATGTACTTTTGTTGATTACTTTAATAGAAATACTATTTTCTCATCCAATTGATATCTTGCAAATATTTGAATTATTTTCCATGGGTTTATTTATCATGTATGTTAATGGATTATGCTAATTTATATGCTGACATTATATATTATCACCACATGCTTTCATATCTTGGTTGTTGAGGACAAGTTGTAAGTATAAAGCTTTGGGTCGTGTGCTCAACGGTGGTCTTCTTCGAACGTCTGGACAAGGTAGGCTTCTAGCCTTTTCTTGTTAGCATTTTCATTTATATAGCATATTTGATATTAGAGTTGATTTATGGGTGTCGTTCCATCTTTTGTGGTTTTCCCCTTGCCATAGATATATTTTCCTCGTAACAAAACTGGTGACTCCACTGGGGAGATCTCCTTTTTGGGGGTATTGAGTGTTTTTCTCCTTGATTTGCACTCTATTTTCCTGAGTTTCCTTGTCGCATGTTTCTTGATAGCCTGTATTTTTCCTTGCATATGATATTCTTGTCTTAACCCTTTCCCTGACAATGTTTTGTTTGGTATACACGATTTTTCCTTGGACAAACACGTACATACGCGAGTTGTCTTCCTTTAGGGAGTGTATATATGTGTTTGTTCCATGAACGTTCACGTACATAATCTCTTAAGTCTTATTGGTTGAGTTTGTTGTTTGCTGGGTAAGTTTTACTGGTAGTTGAGTCTTATCGGGTCCTTATTCTGACTATTAAGTTCATACAGAGTGATAAGAAGCCATTATATTGTTGAATTTTTGGGCAAACTCGCTCTTGTCATTTTTCTCATTTGTTTTCCCTGCATACTGGTATGGTTAGTTGCTTATTTGTATCACGCTTGGCTTATCTCTTTTTGCTTGCAGTAAGGCCTACCTATGAGGTTGTTATTCAGTCCTTGTGTTTTCTTTTCATTATATCAAAAATATAAAAATATTTGCTTACTTGCATTGTACTTATGGAATTTTCACTTTTGATTACTTTGCATTGATTTTGACACATTTGGAAAGATTGCACTTCATTGAACTTGCAGAGATTATATTGTGGAAATTTCATTTAGAAGCATACTATCTCTTTGAAATTCAAGACTAGTAATTAGAAGTGTTTTTATATTTTCTTATTTTTATATGTTGAGTCGTAATTCCATCAGTTTCACGATCGCACCTATTGAGTAAGTAGAAGCCATTAAAATTAATGTTGAATAATTAAAATTGATTAGAAACGATTTTATTTTTCAGGGTACACAAACACGTATAGGACCTAGGGCCTTGGAATAGGATTTTGTGAGTAAACTTCTCCAAGGGTATAAAATTGAACATATGTGTCTGAACAGGGAGTGGTGAAACCCATTTTATAATTGGTGTCCTTAGGAGGCTCTGCTCACACCGGAGTTAAGCACAAGGCCGCACAAAGTTGGTTGCAGAGATATCTCGGGGCATTGCCCTGAACCCCATCGGCCCCGGGCTAACACCCGGTGCTGAACGTTGCGTGTAACTAGGGGGGGGCATACCTACCCCCCCCTGGGACCCCCCTAGGAAAGCGCTCGGTGCACACGACACAAACAGGGCACTACTACAAGGGATCGTCAGATGCAGTTGTCGAATATGACGCGCCCACACACACACATGCAAAGAATATAACACATACCCAACATTCTCCCACTTGTTTTTTTCTTTGCATCCGAGGGTCCACATGATTATATATAGTCAACAATCTAGGGCAGCAATGCCCATTTTTACTCTACATTAGGAGAACTTTTCTGTGCTCACAGACTTTGTCAATGAATCTGCAACATTCTTTAAAGTGTCAACCTTTTCCAGTAACACCTTATTTTCCTCAACCATGTCTCTCACAAAGTGATAATGAACATCAATATGCTTTTTCTTCGAATGATAAGTTGGGTTCTTTTCCAGGAATATTGCACTTTGACTGTCACAATCTAATCTCACTGCTTGTTGTACAAACCCAATACCTGAACATAATCTCTATAACCATACTACTTCCTTGCTTGCATGAGTGGCTTCCATGTATTCAGCTTCTGTAGTTGAGAGTGCCACTACAGCCTGTCTTTTGCTCCTCCAAATAGGTTAAACACATACCCACTTGTAGATCTTCTGTGATCCATATCTCCAGCCCAATCTGCATCAACAAAGCCATGTATGTCCACCACTCTGTCCAATCCTGGTCTTCCTTGGTAGCACAATCCATAATTGGTAGTGCCACGCAAATACCTGAAGACCCTCTTTACTGATGTCCAATGCTTCGTCCCTGGTTTTGACATATACCTGCTCAAAACTCCCACTGCATGTGCAATGTCCGGTCTAGTACAGACCATTGCATACATCAAATTGCCAACTGCACTAGCATACGGAACATGGGACATGTCCTCTTCTTCTTCCTGTGTCTTGGGACACTGATCTGCAGATAAATTTACACCTTAGGAATAGGAACCTTGACTGGTTTACTTCCATGCATATTAAACCTCTGCAATATTGTCTCAACATATTTTCTCTTATTCAACCAGAGTTTCCTGTTTGCACGATCTCTTTTAATCTCCATTCCCAGAATGAAGTTAGCAGCATCGAGATCCTTCATGTCAAATTTGGAGGATAGTTGTGATTTCACCTCCTTGATAACATCCACGTTATTTCCTACCAACAACATGTCATCAACATACAACACTACACAAATGAAGTGATTACCAACCTTCTTGGAATATACACAGTGATCAGCCCTGCTTCTTACAAATCACAATCCAAGAATGTATGTGTCAAACTTTTGGTACCACATCCTAGGTGATTGCTTTAGACCATATAGTGACTTCTTTAGCTTACAGACCAGCTCTTTCTTTCCCTTCACTACAAAGCCTTCTGGCTGCTTCATGTATATTTCTTCTTCCATATCCCCATGTAGGAATGTTGTCTTCACATCCATCTGTTCCACTTCAAGATCAAAAGCAACAACAATAGATAAAATAAATCTAATACAAGTTAACTTAGCAACAAGAGAAAAAATCTCACCAAAGTCAGTTCCCTCTACCTGGGAATAACCTTTTGCTACTAACCAAGCTTTGTATTTCTCCACTTTACCTTGTGCATTAAACTTCTTCTTAAACAACCATTTGCTACCAACAGATTTTCTTCCAACTGGAAACTCAACTATATCCCATGCCTCATTCTTATCCAAGGCATCCATTTCTTCAACCATGGCCTTCTTCCAGAGTTTACTATCCTCTGAATTCACTTCTTCCTTGACAGTTCTGGGATCATCATCGGTAATAGATAAAGAAAAATTGGAATGAAAATCAGGTGGAATATACCTTTATGGTTGCCTTCTATCTCTCACTGATCTCCTCAATACTGGGGTATGAGGTTCTTCTTCATCTTCTTCTGCTTCCTCTTCTTCAGATGATTCAGATTTTGCATCATCCAACTCAAGCTCTATTTTCTCAGGTTTGTCTTGCGTTGGTAGGAATTCATGTTTGGACACATCTTTTACTTCTCTGAAAACAACATCTCGACTGTAAACATTCTTCTTGGTTTCTGGTTCCAAAGCTTATAACCTTTCACACCATATTTATAACCAATAAAGATACACTTTTCATCCTTTTGATCCAGCTTACTTCTATTTTCCTTTGGAACATGTACATAAGCATCACAACCAAACACTCTAAGATGTTGAAGAGAGGGTTTCTTTCCAGACCATTCCTCGTGTGGAGTTTTATCATCCAACACTGATGAAGGTGATCGATTAACCAGGTAACATGATGTACCCACTACCTCTGCCCAGAATTCTTGTCCTAACTCGGCATCGTTGAGCATGCTCCTTTATTTTTCCATCAGTGTCATATCCATCCTTTATGCAACTCCATTCTGCTAAGGAGTGTATGGAGTAGTCTTCTTCCTTGCTATACCACACTTCTTACAGAATTCTTCGAATTCATTTCCACAGAATTCTCCACCATTATGTGTTCTCAATACCTTTATTTTCTTCTCTGTCTGATTTTCTACTAGAGCCTTAAACTCTTTAAATTTATCAAATACCTCAAATTTCTTTCTAAGAAAATAAATCCATGTGTACCTTGAGAAATCATCTATGAATGAAACATAATACACAGACTTACCTATTGATGGAGCAGGCACAGGTCCAAACACATCATTGTGTATCAATTCTAAGATCCCCTTTGCTCTTGTAGCACTAGATGGGAATCTTACTTGATTCTATTTACCATATATGTAATGTTCACAGAAATCAAAATCCAGAGTGCAATTAGACATACCTTCAACCATGCCTTTACTGTGTAGTGTTTGAAGGCCCTTTTCTCCAATATGACCCAGTCTTTGATGCCACAACATGGTCTTCTTTTCAGGGACGATATTGGTCTTGTCTTCTTTATTTGTCTGCTCTAGGACAACAGAACTATTACACCCATTAGTATAAGTGATTCCCAACAACTTGTACATAGTTCCACACCGAACTTCCCTCATCAACACCATTTCCCCTCATACCAAATTTCAAGTGTTCTTTCCAAATACAGTATCCACTCCTGCATCATCCAACTTGCTTACAGATATTAGGCTCTGGCAAGTTTTGGAATGTGCAGAACCCCATGGAGAGTTCTAATCCTTCCATATTTTAGCAACAACTTAACCCTTCCACATCCCAAGATTTTTTTTGTCGAGTCATCTCTTAGGAATACATCACCACCATCATATTTTTCATATTCAGAGAACCACTCCCCGTGAGGAGTCATATGGTATGATGCACCTGAGTCGATCAACCATACATCGCAGTCTTCATGTGTACTTGTAGATGCTAGGTAAACATCACCTCCTTCTTCAGTGGAGGTTTTCGCCTCTGTGGAAGAGGTACTATCAAATCCCTTTGGTTTTTCAACCTTCTTAGACTTGCAATCTTTCTTGTAATTCCCTGTTTTACCACACTTCTAGCATTTCCTCAAAGATTTTCCTGGAGACTTAGATCTACCTGTAGATTTAGATCTCCCCCCTGAAGGCTTACCATGATTCCTGTCTTGGGTACGACCTCTTACAAATAAAGAATCTGTGCTATGACCAACCATATTTTTCCGCCTCATCTCTTCAAATAACAAGGATGCAACTACATCCTCATACTTCAATGTAGATTGAGTGGTACTACCTATTGCTACAACCAAATTATCCCAAGAGTATGGAAAAGAAAATAACAAAGAAATACACTTATCTTCTTCTGCAATCGTAATATTAATAGAGACAAGTTGACTTACTAGAGTATTAAATGCATTTAGATGTTCTGTCACAGAATATCCATCTTCCATCCTAAGATGATACAACTTCTTTTGAAGAAACAACTTGTTTACCAGGGACTTTGATTGATACAAATTCCCCAACTTATCCCATAGTTCCTTGGTTGTAGATTCTCCTGAGACATTCAGCCACACCGAATCTGCCAGGCAGAGTCGAATAGTACTCCTTGCTCTTTTGTCCAACTTCTCCCAATCTTCCTTCGACATACCAGTAGGTGGTGTACTGGTATTTTGTGTACTAGTAGGTTGTGTACCTGTAGTCTGTGTGCTAGTAGACGGTGTACCAGTAGGTTGTGTACCAGGATCCACAACGATCCATTGTTCTTTGTCTACAAGAAGGTCCTCCATATTCAGCTTCCATAGCTCAAACTTTTTACCGTTGAACTTCTCTATCTCGATTCTAGATGAGCTCACCATTCCTCTTTCTATACTCGAATCTCCACTGCAAAAGCTCCCACTAAACCCAGGTTTATCACAGACCCAAGATAAACTTGATCTATCAAGACCAAGCCAAACCCTCAACAACAAAGGCGTCCCTCTGAAGCTAAAAATGAGCTTTGATACCACATGTAAGTTTTAAACCTGTGAACTAAAGTAATGCATATAGATTCTTAAGCAAAACTAAAATTAATCAATGGCTCATTCACATAGTACACAAAGATTTTATACCAGAAACCCTCAACCGAGAAAACCTTTCTTATATTCATTATCGAATTTCACTATTCACCATACAATATATACAATGTTTTTAGGTATTTCGTAGATACCAAAACCCTAATCCCTTAATCTGGGATTAATTTAGTAAACCGCTAAAAATAGCAAAAACCACCCAAAAAATAAATTCGGGGCACTGCGCTTAACCAGGGGGGGAATACCTGCCCCCCCCTTAGAACCCCCCTAGGAAAGCGCCCGACACACACGACATGAACATGGCACTACTGCGAGGGATCGTCAGACACAGTTGTCAAATCTGATGCACCCACACACACACATGCAAAGAATATAACACATACCCAACATCTAATACATTCCTAGCGTCATAGATATTTCTGGGATTGTATTTGTATCTAGGGGTCTTTGTAGTACCTTTACCTCCATGAGAGGCGATGCTTTCAAGATTTCGGGCTTTGCTACCCTGCCCATATGGTGGACAATATTTGTGACTGCTTGCCTGAGCATTGATTATATCATGGTGACTTTAGTTTCTTGACATAGGTATCCACATAATTTACTTGAAGGGGTTATTCTGCAGGTACCCTGAGTTAGATAAGGGTCGGAAAACACACAAACTTTATGGAGGATTTTCTCTCTAGAGGGATTTGACGAACTACGTTGTGAAGCCTATGAGGGTCCTTATAACTGACTCTTACACCTCCACTCTATTTTTGTGGAGCCTCAGGACCCTCTTGGGAGAGGCATACCTAATTTAGTTCAAGAGGTCCCTTTCAGCCATTATATCTTGTTTGTGTGCATTGGCCTTTTTATTTTTTTTGTTATGCTCTCTGATTATTAATTGTCCTTAGGATTTCGTATTATATCTCGAGTTATGAGTCATCATGGAGCAAGACCAACCTCCTCATCAGTCTCTTTGTCTGTTGAATTTATCACCATGTCTTGATCCTTTACCGATGTTGCTTCTAAAAGGCATAGAGTTAATAAGCGTGGTACATATATCTCCACCTCCCAGACTTGTGATCAACCTACTATGAGTACCGAGTTAGATATGAACGTATCAGGAAGTCCTTCGACTCCCTTATCCTCTAGGATTAGTGGGGTCCCCTCGACTCCCTTATCCTCAATGGTGTGGGTGTCAGAGGCTCCCTCATCTAGTTCTTCCCAACCCATGAGATCTACTTGGCCCATAGGAGAAAATCCTTTTGGATTTATTTTGGGTATGTCGAATCATGATTCTCATTCAATACTTCCATCCTCTAATCCTTTTTCTTTTGGTATGCCCAACATGACATCGCAACTCTCATCCTTTGTTTCAATGGCTAATATGAATCCTAGTTTTGTGTTTGGGGGCACGATGCCTCCTTATGTTCCTTTATCATTTTGTGGAGGTCATATTCCCCAAGAGACTCCTACAGTTGGAGGTTGGAATCCTCCTTCCTCTGGGACTAATCCTAGATTCAGTGCTCCGGGATGAAGTGCTCAAATGGGAAGTCAATTTACTTCCTATATTTCATTTGTCATTCCCTCTTCCTCCACGTTGATTTCGAGGAATGAATTTATTATGGTGAATCCCCCTCTATCCTCTAGTATTCCATTTGGAGGGAGTCAGTTTCACGTTATGGGAAACCCCCAGCACAGAGTTCCTTCATATGGGTGTAATGTATATAATCCTTATCATGTTGCTTTCGTGGGTATGGTTCCCTTACAACCTTTCATGAATCAGTTGGGATGAGGATACTATCCTGCCAGAAAGGGCCATGGTATATACCAGAACCCTGGATGGTCTGCAATATCTCAACCCAAATATTTCCCAGGAGCATGGGCTCAGACGCCGCAACCCATGATCCCTTTTCTGGCCACACTAAATATGCCATATTTGTCGAAGTTAATGAATGACCTTGTGTGTCATGATCTTCCATGGACCCTCATCCCCACCAATCTTAATTTGAACATTCCAAAAATTGAAGGAAATACTGGTGAGGACCTGGGTGATCATGTGACTACTTTTCATCTTTGGTGCTCTTCTAATTCCATAAATGACGATTTTATTTGTTTGAGGCTATTTCAACACACCCTCACGAGGGTCACCACGAAGTGGTACATTGAGCTACTTGGGGAACCTATGAAACTTTCAATCAGATGGTATTGGTTTTTCTCAATCACTTCCAATTACTGGTTCGTTACGATGTCAACCTAGAAATTTTGTTGACCCTTCGCCAAGATAAAGCCACACATATCTCTGATCATATCCAAGAGTGGTGCAGACAGAAGAGGTTGATTAAAGCCTACAATCCTCTAGATTTTCTGTTGGGATGGTTCCTTAAGTCTTTGTTACCTTATATTTTGAAGCATGTTTCTACATCTAAAGTAACATCTAAGGAAGAAGTCATCTTCAAATCCCAGAAACTGGACCTTATATATGCTCAATATAGGATGCTTTATGAAATTCTCCCTGATGCACCGCAGTCAAACTATGATCCTCGAAACAATATCGGGCCTCATGTCGATGGCATCATAGGTTTTGAAAATGCTAAGACTACAAACTTGGTGATGAACCAGTTGAAAGATTTGTCTCTAAGCCATCATGTAGAAGGATAAGCTTCGGCTTCATCCTCCACCACCACACAGTCGAAAAATGTGCATTTTGTACAGTCATCATCTAACCCTAATGGTAACCAGCAATCGGGAGGGAATAAGAAGAAAGGACAAGGTAATAATCGTAAGGGTGGGAAAAATAATAATAAAGCCAAGGACAAAAATAATAATCATAAATCAAATAATAATGTTGGTGAGGGAAAGAAATAAAATTGGAAGGTGAAGTTTCCCTGTAAACTTTGTAAAGATGATCACCTTACCCACTTGTGCCCCAAAATCGAGGAAGCCTCGAGGTTCTTATCGCATTCATCCACTGTGCTGACAAAATCATTTACACATAATTAGCATATGGCCTCGAGGACCTCCAACACCAAAAATGCGTCGAGTGGGAGTCAAAACCCCTCGACACATGAAGGTGTCCATCTATGAGTCGGTATGGTTAAGTCTCATATTGATGTAACCACTCGATCTCGCGATTAAAGTTCTTCACAGACTGTTTTAGGTCCAGAGCCTCCTCCTCCTCCCTCAGAAACACCCTTGCAAATCGAAAAGTTGGAACCTCTACCTCGTATTCTAAAAGGAGTACTAAAGCACTCTACCCACAATCTTAATGCTAGAGTCGCCAAAAACTATCCGATTGTCAAATATTTGGGACAAACCCCATGTGCGATGTCGGCTTTGGAGGTTCTCCAAACATGTCCTTCATAGAGGAATGCCTTGTTATCTACGTTAGGATCTATAGAACCATGTGGCTCAAAGTTTATCAAGTTTGATATCACGGATCTTAAGCCTCACTTACCTTACCACGTGGCCTTTCAAATCCATGTCACGTACACACAAATTACCATCAAATGTATTGTAATTGATGAAGGTGTTGCGACATGTGTGATGTCCCTAACCCGTTGGAAAGCCATTGGCTATCCGACCCTATCTCAATCCATGACTATGTTGACCGCATTTGATGGGTGTTCTTTTCGACCCCACGAGATACTTCCCTCTTTCCCATTCCAGTTAGGTGGAAAGTTTGTGGAGGTCGACGTCGAGTTAATTGATGCGCCTCTCAACTACAATTTAATACTAGGGTGTAATTGGACTTATTCCATGACAGTCGTTATGTCGTCAGTTTTCATCACGAAGGGAAGATAGTGACGATTGATCAGTTGTCTTTTGTGCATGCCAGTCCTAGTGCATCAATTGGACCTTTGGTCTCTGTGATTGATAATTCTCAACAGGTAACTGAGGATGTTGGTGTCGGGATTTATTCCTCCTTGATGGGTAGTTTTGATTTCATCGAGCCAATTCACCATATTCTTGTCATTTCCAGTGAGTCTTCGTCATTGATGAGGTATGTTCATTTTCGTACTTCATATTTAAATGACCCTTGGAACCTACCTTCTCTGACTATGTTGTATGAAGGTCAGTCACACATTGGGATGATAATGTCATTGTCAGCAGCAGAAGTTGAGTATCAAGATGTTCTAGATGCTATTGTTGACCCGGAGCCTTCCTCCTCACGGACGGACAAGGTGGATCCAATTTTAGAGCCTATATGGGTTGCTCAATCATCTTGTTCACATGATTTCCTCGACTATACTTTACCTTCGGATGAAGCCATCTTAGAGGCCATGTCTGGTCCTGATAGGCCTTGGGATGATATGCATCATCAATCCTATTTTTTGCTAGATCCTGTTAAGATTGAACTGGATGACTTTAGATCTACCTTGAGTGAGATGGTCGGTCATGCCATGGTTCCATTAGATATGCATGGTATTTATGCCAAAGGAAACATGGCGAATATTTCTCCTACCATCGTGATCGACATTTCTCATAGCCCTAGTAAAATTGAGAACGTATATATTGATGAAGATTGTTTACTTGAAGAAATTTAGATCTACACCGATCTCTTCAAATAATTTCGAGATGTATTTGCTTGGTCATATGATGAAATATCCCTGATTCCGATGATCGAGATATTTGCTACTGATCTATTATTATGTCTTGCAGATCTGATACACTGGGGGTTTCTGGATGTGTTTCAGTTGTATGTTTGAGATATTGATGGTTATTGCATGTGCATGTTCGTTATTGCATGTGCATGTTGCATATTTATGGTTTAAACAACATATAAAGGATGCATGCAGAAGTAAAGAACATCAACTACCCAATATCATGTATAATACGGTTCGAGCATGGAAATACAATAGCCTACTAGAAATATAGAATATAAACGTCAGCCAAATCTCATGGATCAGTACTGGAATACAATCCAATAACATAAAAATACCCATGATCAAAAGATGATAGCAGATCTGATGCATCCACGGATGGATCAGTGAAAATCTGTCATTCCAGCGAAGTACAGTAACTGCTACCAGCTGGAAAACTCATCCGGAAGTTCAAACCATCGGAATACATTGGAAACTGATCCAAAAGAAGCACTCTAGCCTCTAGACTGAAATGGGTGAGTGTCGGATCTCGAATCTGGTCTCTAAGGCATCGGATCTGGACCCCTGGGGGGTTTGCGCACCTCCTGGAGCACTGGATGTGCCCCAAATTATTCCTCCAATGGATTCTGCTACTATATGGCTCAAAACGATCGTCTCACCAAATAAGGAAATGGGTCAGAAGGATTTGTCTGGATCTCCTCTAAAACTCTGCATGCAACACCAAATGTTTGTCTGGAAGAGCTGCGCCCTAAATGGATGAATGAGTCGATCTGCAAGATTCCATCGTCAGAATCTGACGATAGATGGCTCAATAGAAGCGCCCTGGCTAGATCTCAAATGGGTTGGAAGGAAACTGCAATCTGGATACGGATCTCGTGTAGCTCTCCAAACCCTCAAACTAACTTGTGCCCTCACTAGCTGAGTTGCGCACTCTGCAATGGATACTCCTGAAAAGTACTTTGAAATGCCTGGATGGTATCTCCGATGGGCTAGGGTGTGTCTCTCAACACCGAAACTGATCAATGGTGGTGGTTTCCTCCAGAAATCCACAAAACAGTAAGGTCGGCTCTCCTCCTCCTCTGGGAACTCTCAACATCAAATCATAACAAT
>ML788049.1:53155-81252 GCA_009831015.1 Picea engelmannii
GTGACTTTTACTTTATTTTATTATTCCTTGATTAAATCACTTAATTAATTAATTAATTAACCATTTTACCTCTAAAAAGTGATTTATCCATCCCGATGGCTTCTCCGGCCACTGAAAGTCACTTCTCATCATCTTATCCTATAGTGCTCTTCCTCCTGATTCCAATGAGCTATTACACTAAGAGGTTTCTCCAAGTAATATGCCCATTATGATCTTCTTAGTGAATTTAATTAAGATATGACCCATAATAACTCAAAATTATGGAAATCGTCGGAATGCAACGAAACCAAAGCCCCGTTGTGCGGAATGGATCTTGATGATGATCGATGCAAGTTGGGCCCAAATAAACCCCTCAATATCTCTCGAACTCTCTGTCACCCCTATCTGGCTACTCGGGTAGGCATAACACTCGAAAATGTTGTAATGTTATAATGTCCCAAAATGGGGACATTACAGTCCTCCCTGCCGAAATATTGCTTGTCCTCAAGCAATAACTGAATCCAACTACATATGATACCGGGGTCCCATATCCACCTATGTGACATAAGGTAGACTCCCCTCAAGATGTGGTCTCTCTAAGTGCTCACCACGTATGACACCCACATGCTCTTGATGAGTAGAATGATCAATGGCTAAAGAATCTCAGTCAACTCCCCAAGCAACCACTCTACTCGAAACTCAACTCGATCAAACACTGAACTACCAAGCACTCCAATCCTTGGATCCCATATCAGAATGTGAACTGCAATGCCCTGTGGAGTATATCTCTTTAACATATCAACACCATGAGTCTCATGCACATAAAAGATGGCCTCAACCCGAAATGGGTCTATCCTACCAAACCATACCAAACTCATCACGCCCCCCACCAACTAAACATGTTGCTGCCATAGTGAGGTACTACAAGACCTCAATGAATTACCAGCGAGTGACGTGCTCTCCCCAATACTGAAACTCAATGGAAAATCAAAGTGACTTCCCCCTGCAAACGTCCGCTCGTCTCCATCAGTCAATGAAATGCCCAGCCCTGTTATCCCAGGGTCCCATGCTATCTCTAACAGGGACCATCATGTTGATGTTGCTCTACTTTGATCATGACTGTCTGCTCAAAGTATCCATACTGGACCCTCCATGCATGGATCCTCATAAGATGAAACAAATTATCGACCCAATGGACTCCAGGATCCCATGCCAAATTTGGAAGCTCATCACTTCCAATCCCCACTAACTGTTGATGTGCCCTACTGGTAACTGTTGAAATCCATCCACCCTCATCCCAATGAGAGTCTGAATATGTAGCAACCTTTGAGTTATCATCTATCCCATGGCCTAGGATACTCTCCATCATGCTTAGGACCTCAACTGTCTACCCCTGATGATCCACCCCTATCCTGCTGTATGCAATCAAGACACTCTTGTCAGGTGGTCTCAGCCTACCAACTCTCCATGTCCCCTGCCATTGTCTAGCACCCCCTCAATCCCCATGATTGGACCAAAATCTCATCCACTAGCACCCATGGTGAATAATCGCCTAAACTCCAACTATCGGGTACAATAGTAGATAACTCCACAAACTGTTGGTCAATCACTCTCCCTCCATCATCACTCAGATAGTTTCTGCTATTGTGAAGGTGATCTCCCATAACTATGTGCTGCTACAAGGGAGAGGAATCTCCATGCTCCACTAAGTCTGTCTCCTCCCTGCCATCCAATGCATCCCCATGAATCCCACTATACATCTCTCTCATCATCATATGTCCAAGGTGTACTGTTGGATCAACCTCTGTGTGGATATCAACCAATCCTGGAACACAAATGAAAGTGTCCTTGTAACTGCCCCTAGCTCTGGAATCCTCATGTGTATGTGTATGACCGATTGTCTCAGAACTACCCATGAATGGTGGCCCCTGCGACACCCAGATATCCTCCAGCAATGTAACTAAGGAACATGTTTGACTCTCTGCCGAGATAGATATAGTGTATCTCTGACTAGTCTCCTCAAGGAGCTCATCTAATTTGGACTCTGATTCTTGAAGGGTTGTCTGTGTGCCTTCCAATAATCCTCGTGTGCTCACCAACTCACAAGTGAGTCGGTCCACCTCAAGCTCCTGCTCCCTCAGTTCCCTGTGATACATCTCGCCAATCTCCAATAGGTAATCTTTGTCCATCAATAACTGCTGGTAGTTAGCCCTCATCACAATCACTCTCTCCATGAGTGTATGGAAGTCATCAATGGCAAGTCCCCTATTTGAACTATCATGTGCCATCGAGGCCCTCCAACAATAACCTTCCACCAATGCGTGTGTATCATCAATGCATCGAGTGGCTGCCATGATCATGTCCTCGCTGACTCTCAATTATCTCGTCCAGTGTCGTGACTCTTGATCACAGTCCCGCTAAGGTTCTACCTCATGCCCCTCACTGTTAGTGTCAACAATGAAATCCCCAAAAACACACTCCTCAAAAGATAAGGCATTGAAATTCCCACTTTCCACCATGCTACTAAGTCCTCCTGTAGGCCACTGCACACCATCACCAACTGCTACCCCCATCTGAATCACATTGTATCCTGTATGGGCAGTTGTATCCTCATGTGTTCTCACCCTACTAATATCATCTATGCCTGGATCCCATACAGATGTGTCCAGACACGTGCTATGGTCATATCGACCAATAAGGAGTGTATCATCATCATTGTAGATCAATCCTGGGAGTAAGTGTCCCAACAAGCTGCCGGTCTCCACAACCTGGTCCATCAATGGAATCTCCAAGAGTGGTGACTCACTCTCCTCATACTGATAAGTATGTGTAAGGTCAACTATCTCCAAGTCATACCTCTCCTCCTGGGTCTGCAGATCCATATGTCCCTTCTGTACAATCCCCACACAAGGCTCCTCTACCATATCAAGAATGCCACTGATATCCTCATGTGTTGTGGCTATCATATATGACTGAGAAGATGAAAAATGTGGCTTGCTCATCATAGGAAGCTCATAATCCTCCATACATGACTTCCTGGAAGCCATGTCTACACCCATAGGTAGGTCATCCAACCTCCTAATCTCATCATGTCTAAGTGCCGACACATATGAATCCTCACAAGTGTCACCAGTATGCTGAAGTGTTGAATTCTCAAAATTGCCTGACGGGGAAGATAAAGGGCATGTACTATCATCCTATCCATCCAACTGTCCCTCAAATGTGCAAGAGTCACTAGCCTCTGTCTCGATCATCTGGTTGAACTTGTAGTACATGTCTAACTTTTGTACCCCAGCTCTGGCAGTTCATTTGGACAATTCCTCAAAAGAAGGTATGGTGAGTTTACCAACTTTCTGGATGAAATCTATGTTATTCCCCTGTTGTTGTTGTTGTCCTCCTCTCTGAGGTTCTCTGGGATGGTCCATGCCCCTAAGTCCATAGTACTCGACCAGTGTCATGTCATGATGAAAGTCAGGACCCAATGTTGCATACTCCCTCTTGTACTCTGCAAAGTCTTTTGCCTGAGTGGGCAGCCTGTGTGCTAACGACTATTGTGCTGCTGCTGGTGGTGCCCTCTGAAAACTAGGGAACCATGGTCTGGGAATCCTACTCGAAGATGTGTATGTGCAAGTAGGTGTATGGGGTCTACTGCCTGCCCCCGAGTTCCCCTGTGCTGCATGTGGGGCTTGTGTGCCCGAAATGCCCACCATAGCCAATCTATCAGCCACCTGAGCCAAGAACTGAGACATGGTCCTCTGACTAGCTAACATATCACTGATAACCTGCATGAAGACTACCTCTAGTTCCATGGGGGCCTTACCACTGCCCTCTGGTCACTCATATCTGTTTCCTAGCATCCTCTCTGCCTTTTGGGTCACGCGCTAAACTCATCGACTTTAGTCATGGGCTGGCAGGACCAAAGCTCTGATACCACTGAAATATCCCTGATTCCGCTGATCGAGATATTTGCTACTGATCTATTATTCTGTCTTGCAGATCTGATACACTGGGGGTTTCTGGATGCGTTTCAGTTGTATGTTTGAGATCTTGATGGTTATTGCATGTGCATGTTGCATATTTATGGTTTAAACAACATATAAAGGATCCATGCAGAAGTAAAGGACATCAACTGCCCAATATCATGTATAATACGGTTCGAGCATGGAAATACAAGAGCCTACTGGAAATATAGAATATAAACGTCAGCTGTATCTCATGGATCAGTACTAGAATACAATCAAATAACATAAAAATACTCGTGATCAGAAGATGATAGCAGATCTGATGCATGCACGGATGGATCTGTGAAAGTATGTGATTTCGGTGAAGTACAGTAACCGCTACCAGCTGGAAAACTCGTCTGGAAGTTCAGACCGTCAGAATACGCTAGAAACTGCTCCAAAAGAAGTGCCCTGGCCTCTAGACTGAAATGGGTGAGTGTCGGATCTCGAATCTGGTCTCTAAGGCACCAGATCTGGACCCCTGGGGGGTTTGCGCACCTCTTGGAGCACTGGATGCGCCCCAAAGTATTCCTCCAACGGAATCTATTGCTATATGGCTCAAAATGATCATCTTGCCAAATAAGGAAATGGGTTAGAAGGATTTGTCTAGATTTGCTCTTAAACTCTGCATGCAACACCAAATGTTTGTCCGAAAGAGTTGCGCCCTAAATGGCTGAATGAGTAGATATGCAAGATTCCACTGTCAGAATCTGATGATAGATGGCTCAATAGAAGCGCCCTGGCTGGATCTCAAATGGGTTGGAAGGAAACTATAATCTGGATATGGATCTCGTGTAGCTCTCCAAACCCTCAAACTAACTTGCGCCCTCACTGGCTGAGTTGCACACTCTGCAATGGATACTTCTGAAAAGTACTGTGAAATACCTAGATGGTATCTCTGATGGGCTAGGGTGTGTCTCTCAACACTGAAACCGATCAATGGTGGTGGTTTCCTCCAGAAATCCACAAAATAGTAAGGTCGGCTCTCCTCCTCCTCTGGGAACTCTCAACATCAAATCATAACAATGCATCTTGAATTAGGTTGCTTTACCCTTCCTTTATAGCTTCCCGAAACCCTAATTCATTGTTGACCTTTTCCCTCCAAGTGACTTTTACTTTATTTTATTATTCCTTGATTAAATCACTTAATTAATTAATTAATTAACCATTTTACCTCTAAAAAGTGATTTATCCATCCCAATGGCTTCTCCAGCCACTGAAAGTCACTTCTCATCATCTTATTCTGTAGTGCTCTTCCTCCTGATTCCGATGAGCTATTACACTAAGAGGTTTCTCCAAGTAATATGCCCATTATGATCTTCTTAGTGAATTTAATTAAGATATGACCCATAATAACTCAAAATTACGGAAATCGACGGAATGCAACGAAACCAAAGCCCAGGTGTGCGGAATGGATCCTAATGATGATCGATGCAAGTTGGGCCCAAACAAACCCCTCAATATCTCTCAAACTCTCTGTCACCTCTATCTGGCTACTCGGGTAGGCATAACACTCTGAAATGTTGTAATGTTATAATGTCCCAAAATGGGGACATTACATATGAAGAGATGCCAGGGATCAACCCCATCATTTTCGAGCATGAAATTAAAACCTATTTGAATGTTAAACATGTTCATCAATGTCCTAGATTTTTTCATCCTAGTAAGGCCCCCACCATTAAGGAAGAAGTAGAGAAGTTACTCAATGTTGGTTTCATCTACCCAGTTCCCTTGACCGAATGGGTGTCCAACGCCATTCACGTATATAAAAAGAAAGGAATTGTTTGCGTGTGTATGGATTTTAGGGACCTGAATAAGGCATGTACTAAAGAAAACTTCCCCACTCCTTTCATTGACCAAATTCTTGATGAATGTGCGAGAAGCGAAGTCTTTTCCTTTATGGATGGATTTTCAGGGTATAATCAAATTCAGATCAAACCCGAGGATCAACACAAGACGAAGTTTATTTTTCCTTGGGGTACCTTTGCATACTTGAAAATTCATTTCAGTATTAAAAACGTTGGAGCGACCTTCTAACGTGCCATGACCTTTTTCATTTCACTACCTTAAGCATATCGTTGAATCTTATCTAGATAATCTCCCTGCTCACTCTCACAAGAGGGTAGATCACTCAACTCACCTTCGACTAGTATTTGAGAGATGTCATTATTATCACATATAGTTGAACCCTCACAAGTGCATATTATGCGTTAGGTATGGTAATCTTTTAGAACTCATAGTTTCTGAGCATGGGATCATGGTGGATCCTATGAAGGTTGAGGCAATACTTTGATTTCCTCCCTCGCGCAACATTCGACAACTTCAAGGTTTACAGGGGAAGGCTAACTTCTTGCGTCATTTCATAGTGAACAATGCCAATTTAACTAAATGTTTTATGCATCTTTTGAATAAGGATACTACGTTCATATGGGATGAGCAAGCCCAAGAGTCCTTCTATTCTCTTAAGAAAGCTTTGTTATTAACACCTCTGTTGAAGCCCCCCAACTACAATAGGGACTATTTGCTTTATATCGTCACATCTGAAGGGACGGTTGGTATGGTACTAGTTTAGGAGGACGATGAACTCGATAAGCACATTGTCTACTATCTCAGTCGAAACCTAGTTGGTCATGAACTTAAATACTCTCATGTAGATAAGTTGGCCTTGGTTGTTGTACATGTGGTTCAGATATTACAACATTATATCTCACTTTGAAAAACTACCATAGTTTCAGATATCAATCCATTTCAATACATCCTTACCAAGTGTATCATAGGGGGGGGAAATAATAAGTGGATTGTTATTCTGCAAGAATTTTATCTCGATTTTGCTTCTGCGAAATCTAAGAAATCACTAGTTTTTGTTGAATTGATGTCGAACTTCCCTGGACTGGATGAGGACATTTTTCATGGCAATTCATTCACAGATGAACATATTTTCCTTATCTCATCTTCAGACCCTTGGTATGGAGACATTTTGATCTACCTTCAAACCGTAAAGCTACCCCAACATCTACCGAGAGACAATCGACGACGTATACGTCATCATGCTAAGAACTACCTTATTATCGGTAACACTTTGTATCACCGAGGGGTGGATAATATTTTACATCATTGCTTGAATCAAGAGGAAGTTGAATTTATTCTCAATGAATGTCACAGTGGGGCTTGCGGTTTTCATTTATCTGGGCTTGCGACAACACAAAATATATTGCAATTCGGTTATTTTTGGCCTTCAATTTTTAAAGATTGCTTTGAAGCATTCAAGCAGTGTCACCCTTTCCAAGTGACACTTCTTGAAAATGTGCTCGCACCTAGCCCCTCTTCACCCAGTCATCACCATTGGTCCCTTCACCAAGTGGGGGTGGATTTTATGGACTACAACCCAACCTCGGTTGGGGGTCACCAGCATATTATCATGGTCGTGGATTATTTTACTAAATGGGAAGAGGCCATGTCTACCATTAAATCCGATGGTAAGAATGCAACATTCTTCGTGCTCAACCAAATTATAGCATGGTTCAGAATCCCAAAAGATATTGTCACTGATCATGGCAGTCACTTTCAGAATTAAATAATGAAGGAGTTAGCATCAAAACTGGGGTTTAAACATGATCATTCTTCCCCTTATTATCCCAAGGAAAATGGACAAGTAGAGGCAATGAATAAATATCTCAAAACCATTTTGCAAAAAACTATCAGCCAGAGTAAATATGACTGGCGTGTAATGCTTTACCCTGCACTTTGGGCATACTGAACCACGATAAATACTTCCACTAGTTTCTTTCCTTTTCAGTTAGTACCTGGCATGGAGTCGATTCTTCCAACTGAATGTGAAATCCCTTCCCTTAAATTGGAAATTGAGCTCCTACCTGACACATCTGATCTTGAGGAACAACTCGTGCACCTAAAGCACCTCAATGAGCAGCGTCGAGACACCTCTACGACTATCCAAGCAAATAAACAATGTGTTAAGGTTCAATATGATAAGTCTATCTGTCCCCGATAGTATGCTGAGTGTGACTTGGTTCTCCTTTATGACCAAGCCAAGAACCGTTGGGGGTAGGTAAATTCAACCCCATGTGGCACGGTCCTTATATCGTGCGACATATATTAGAGAAAGGATCCTACGAATTAGAATATTATGAGGGGAATATGTTGGATGAGCCCAGAAATGGGCTATACCTTAAAATGTATTATGCTTGATCCCTCAAAATCAAGTGTGACCTTTGTATACTAGTGTATCTTAATGTATATGCTTCTTTATCTTTTTCTTTCCGTCATTGGTATTATGCTTGAGCCCTCGAACTTAAGCGTGACCTTTGTATACTAGTGTATCTTAATGTATATAATTATTTATCTTTTTCTTTGCCTCATCGACTTGCTTATTGATTTTTCCCTTTGGTTGGAAGATGTCAATAAAATATTCAGTTTACTTAGGATTCACAGACGGTGCTAGTCGTCATACGCAGAACATGACTTCCACCACTTGGGTCATTTACTCACTTGATGGACAACTGGTGTCTTCAGGTGGCATTCATCTAGAGCCATCAAAGAATAATTTGGCTAAGTATAGTGCCATTATAGAGCTATTACACAACGCCATTTCACATGGTGTTTGATATTTATAAGTTCACCTGGACTCCCAGTTAGTCGTATGTCAGTTGAATGGAAGTTACCGTGTGAGAGATCCCACTCTACTCCGACGATTCCTATGGGTATGACTTTTGGAACAATACTTTGATTTTCTTACTTACAATCACATCCCTAGATGTTCTAACCAAGTATTTGATGCATATGCTAATTACATTTTAGATTGGAATTTGTCACATATCTAAGTAAAGAAAACACATTCATACATTTATACATTGTAACATATATAGGTAGAGTCAAAGACCAATTTTTTTATATTTCATCCTTTCAAGTCCAAAACATATGGTGTCATAGTACAAAATGGGGCTCACACCCTCAAAATACATATATGGTTGGTACATATCATAACCATGGAATCTATGTATGTGGTGTCGAATGCATGTCATGATAGAACACTACGAAATTTGCAAGACGTCGGAAGAGTCGCACCCATGCATGGGGTACACCCACTACCAGTCGCTGCATTGCCTCTGGTAGATCCTGCACTTGAACCATAGGACTCTTGTGCGTCAATCAAGATAGGTTCCCCTGTACATTCTATAGCACTCTCTCTGTGTCCCCTCCTACTAGCTCATCTCCTTGGCCCCTTCACCCATGTTGTGGTAATTCCTTTGGTCATCATAGACCTACTTCTGTGTAACAAAACAATTGTTAATACTTGATACCATACAAAAATATTTGGGTTTTTTTATTCTTCCTTTATCAAAATTGGAAAACACAAAAAAAAGAAATATAGAAAACCCATTTCTTGCCAATATCCCCATAGGAGGATCCTGGTGGAAATGGCATGTCAGGGTCCCCTTTGTATTCAATCCCTCCGTAAGGATAATCATCAATGGCTATGACATGTCGGTGCCACCAGAAAAAGAACTCGTCATTGTAGGGGGTTGGCACCCTACCACCTCGTAGTCGCCTCATCATATCGGTCCACCGTGACATGGTTGGATCGTGCAACCTGTGTGGTGTAATATCTACTCTAGGGATCAAGCCTGGAACCCCCTCAAAGAAAAAACTACAAAGTATGGATGCAAATCTGAAATTCCTCATTCGCCCTTGTTTGCAATCCATCAACTAGATCTTCATATTGGCCAGCAGTGAGGTACACCAATCATAAACAGTGGATCTTAAACACTCCACCGCATAGAAAATGAGTGGCCTTGATTCCTGGTACAGTGAGGTCGACCCTGATATCCTTGTGAGTACAAGCACAAAGATATTTAGACTCAAGTTCTACATCGCCCTGATAGGGAGTTAACTCCCTACTTTATCTGTGCCTGCAACACTGTGGGTGGTGATGCACTCCTCCATAATCATACCACCTCTAGCCCCTCGGGCCTTGATATTCACCACCTCACCTCAGTGAGAAAATCCCATGATAAAGCATATGTCATCTGCTTCAATCCTCAATGGTTTCCCATCGAGGTTGAATACCTCTGTCTCTGGATCCCAATAGTTTACCAGAAACTAGAGCAACCTCACTTGAGCACTCATTCCTTTGAGAGCCCAAAATTTGTAAAGGCCTATCTTTTCCCTATCTTTTCTATTTTCAACCTTAAGGACTAATAGCCCAGTGGAAAGGCTTGATTTTAAGTGGTTTTTTCTAGAGTTTTTAACGGATTTCTAGCGTCATATCTCCCATTTGTGCCTCCAACAGGTATATTCTTTCACCAACATATAAGATAGTTTTTCACTCCGCTTTGAATTTTTGCATCGTCCTATGACCGTGACTCATACACCCTAGGTACTAACCCATTTCTTAGTGTCAAAGAACCTTTTCACTACTACTAGAAGTGTCATTATTAAGTGGTAGAGACTTACCAAACATGGGTACCCTAGTTAGAGCCTTTTTTTCATTTGGTGCCCTTGCAAAAGTTATTCCATAGGACCAGGAGTTCCTTATAGTCCCAATATGACTTTGTGTTCTAACCCCATTTTCTTACTCATGAGCATTCTGACTATTACCTATGGGACTCCCCTCAAAACTTGGTTAATCTCTTTTTCGACTCCCGAAAAAATGAAACGATTTCTGAGTGAGCTTGTCTCTTTCACACTCGTTAAATGGTTTTGAAAGGACGTTTATTTCGTATAAGTTTAACCCTTTTCTGGACCAAGTAGTCTACTTACGAAAAATGAATACTCTAGTCACCATTGGATAGAAGAGTTCTCCTGGGTATTACTTTATACTTTTTTGGGCCCAGGGGACTAAATCTATGAAAAAAAGACATTTTTGAGTTAAGTTGTAATTTCATTCCATCATCCTGCTTGCATTGTTGAGCCTATTTCTAGTTCCCACTTTCTAGTTATAATTCTCTTTCCTCAACAATTTTCATCACTATCCAAGTAGTTCCTTCCATATATCCTTTGCATATTGACACCCTTTACCTGTAGAGGAAACATCCCCCCGAGTGTCCATACCCTGCATGCACTTCCTTGCATTGAGCATACGTATGTTCCATTGCTTGGAACTAGTCGCTTACTCACAACATTGATTTCCTATCCTGTATCATAGCATTTCTTTTCTTATGAAAAAACAAAAAAATATGGGCGGGAAAAGAATACTATCTCTTATCGACAACAGTTGTGTCGCCTTTGAACAGAGCACAAACTTTTGATTCCATTTTCATCCAAAGTTTGGGTTTAGCATGACCTTAGGAAGTTGAGCTCATTACTTAGAGTTTACTCCTCTGACTGGTTATTCTTCCAGTCCCTATGGAACATTTTTTTATTCCTCATGTGCCACAAACTTTTATCAATGATCATTATCAAGTCTATGTTGCATGATTTATCCATATGTCTCATGCTCTTGTTCAAAGGAAGTTTAAATCCTATGTCGTCTATTTCTCAAAACTCTTGACTTTGCATGTCATCCATACCCTCAATGTATCTCATAACCACATGAAGTTGTTGTCCTACCTTGCACCCTCGGCCTACTTTCATCATTGGTAGGTAACCTTGAACCCAACAGATGACATCTCCTCATTGGTCGCTAATTGGGGGGCTTCCCTTGTGTTCGATAGAAAGAAATCTATTCACACATTGGGATTCGTGCAATGCCTTGGATTTTTTTATCCCTATTGGTGGTTTCCTTTCCTTTCTCGACAATTTTCCTTATTGGTTGTTATTCATAGGGTCTTTTCCGTGCACTACTTACATCTGATGCATGCAAGAGATGCACATGGTTGTTTGTTTGTGAACATCCTATTCATCCAAACTCCTTCTAATCATCAAGATATTTATTTGTACCTCATGCTAGATGATGAGAGATGCCTTAATGCTCTCCTTTCAATGGGTCTCCTTCCATCAACTTCAACACATCTATTCTGGAAACGAGACCTACAGTTTTATGAGTACCTAGAGGCTTGCAATCACCAGTGGAAGGTTATCCTTCCATCGACAATTTGGAATACATCAATGTCTCTTGATCGATGGATTCTTCAAGTGTTCGACCTCAACACCCTTATTCACAATTTTGGAATGTACTTGGTGCCTTGACACCTAATTTCATTATTGGTGGGTTGTCTTTCATTTGTTAACGGTATACCTTAACGACCGGTAATCAAACAAATTATCATTGTGTTCAACCTCAAATCCTCTATTCACATGATGTCGACTTGCACCTTCAGAGGATAGTGTAGAAGACCTCCAGCTTACAGTAACAATATCCCATATATGTTGTTGTTTGTTTGGACCAGTACCTAAAAGACTTCATTGATCATGGAAGATCAGATTGTACTCCATTATATATAGATATATTCAGTTTATTTTGAGTCTGGACTCCACTATGTCTTGTTCTTGACTATAACAACCTATGGCATATGTCCACTTTGTATTTCCTATTCATGGCCATGAACAACTATTTTATCTATATCCACATGGATTTGCAATGTAATTCATATTGGAAACCAAGTGTACAAAGTCATTATGGATTGTAATATTCTCATGAGTAACTAGTACTTCTAGTTGAGTCTTCATTACTCCACTTCTGAGAATTATAATATATTTTGGCCATCACAAATACTCCTCTGAATTCACACATTAGGGGGTATCTGTTACAACAAATTTTTCCTCACTCCATGCATCTTGCTTGGATGGCATTCCATTTCCCTCTACAGACTTGAAGTCCCCTTTTTGTTCACTCCAGAGCCAAAAATACATTTTTTTGTAAATATACGTGCCTTACCAGCTATACAACAAGCGTATACACTGGTTGCTCCACTACAGCATGCGTACATCGGGTTTGGTGCTCAAAAATTAAAAACAAATGTCAAGTTTCCATGCCATGTCACGACTCACATGATCCATGATCCTTGACCTTCCATCCACTAGAAATGCTCCGACTCAACCCTTCAATTCCATTTGGAGGATATAAATTGAGCCATATCCAAGCCTAATCAACAATTCAACATTGAGAGTAAAAACACTTTGGAGAAATTTCACTTCATATTGAGTCAGCATCCCTTTGTCCTTGAAATTATGAACTTCTTGTGTTCAACCCCCAAGCTCTTCCGACTTTGTGATGAGATTTTCATTAACTCCAACATGTGAGCTTTCCTTTACAGAGGATTGAAGTGGTGGAGTGCCAGTTGGAGGGACTTAGTTTCTCGGTTCTGATATGTGTCGTTTCAAAAGTTTGTCACCTATGTACTTATGTTGATTACTTTAATAGAAATACTATTTTCTCTTCTAATTGATATCTTGCAAATATTTGAATTACTTTCCATGTGTGTATTTGTCATGTATGTTAATGGATTATTCTAATTTATATGTTGACATTGTATATTATCACCACATGTTTGCGTATCTTGGTTTTTGAGGACAAGTTGCGGGTATAAATATTTGGGTCATGTGCTCAATGGTGGTCTTCTTCGAACATCCATATGAGGTAGGCTTCTAGCCTTGTCTTGTTAGCATTTCATTTATATAGCATATTTGAGATTAAAGTTGATTTATGGGTGTCGTTCCGTCTATTTTGGTTTTCCCCTAGCCATGACTATTGTCCATCGTTGAGCACTTGACCCAAAGCAATATAGTTGCAACTAGTCCTCAACAACCAAGCAATGCAAGCATATGGTGATAATATATGATGTTAGCACATTCAATAGAATAATCCATCAACATTCATAACAAATACGCCCATGGAATAATAATTCAAATATTTGCAAGATGTTAATTGGACGAGAAAAGAGTATTTCTATAAAGATATAATCAACAGAAGTGAATGAGTTACAGACTTCCGTGTCGGCACGGTTTGGAACCAAGAAAATAAGTTCCTTCCAGCTGGGCCTCCACCACTTCAATCCTACACCAAAGGAAAGCTCATGTAAGAGAGACAATGAAGTTCTCAATCAGTAAGGGAAGAGATTGGGGGATGAACAATGTGTTCAAACTTAAAGGATAAAGGAATGAAGACTCAATGTGAAGTGAATAATTCCTCCAAAGTAACTTTGCTCTCAAAGTTGAATTCTTTCTCCTCTTTTCCATAGCTCGGATTTGTCCCATTTATAAGCTTCAAGTGGAATTAAAGGGCCGAGTCAGAACGTTTCCAGTATATGGAAGGCCAAGGATCATCGATCTCATGACGTGACATGGAAACCCGACACCATTTTTTAATTTTGGGCACATTTCACGATGTACGCGAGTTGTAGTGGTGCAACTTGCATATACACATGTTGTATAGTAGGCAAGGTGCGTATATGTGGAAAAATTATATTTTTAGCTCTGGGATTTGTAAAAAAGGGACTTCAAGTCTGCATGGGGAATTGGAAAAAGGCCCTCTATGCAAGATTGCATGGGATGAGGCAAATCTTGCTATAAAAATGAGCATCCTCCCAGTACAATTCATTGGAGATCAAACTTCAGAAGATGCAGAGGGAGAAGATGGCTCCAAAGATTGTACAGACTCAAAGGGATTCATGTTTCATAGGGAGCATGGTACTCTAGAATCGATGGATACTTGATAAGCTTGGTTTTAACTAAGAATGTACAAACTCAAAGTGATCTTGATCTCATAGAGAGTCGGTTGGCTCAAGAGAGAGATAATCATTCAAAGGGAGTCCCCCCCAGATCTAGGTGGGAGAGAGACATCTCTCAGGACTGACATACAAGTGTCATGAAATGAGGAGGCCAAATAGAAGCTTCAGAGGCAAGAGGCTTCTAGGAGATGTGATATTGCTACAGTGACAGAGGCGGAAATCAGTCAAGAGGAATGGGTATGGATTTTGTCTCAGTCACAGGGGGAGAAGCTAGTGAGGCAGACTAGACAACATGACTTACTCCAACGATAGAGGGAGTTGGCCTCAAATTTCGAGATGGAGGATCTTGGTCGAATGTACTATGGGATTAGAGGTTTGATGATATCAGATGATATATTACTCATTCATGGGATACTGATGAGATTCAATATGATCGATTGCAAGTCCATGACTACACCTATGATGACAAATCTGAAGAAGTTGAGTGATTCTACTTCAGATTCAGATTTGGTGGATCTCACGATGTACATGTAGTTGATTGGATCCTTGATGTACCTGGTTAATGTCAGGCCAAATATTTTCTTTGTAGTGATCACCCTGAGCCAGTATTTAGTTGCATCCAAGGCAGTTCGAGTGGGTGGCAACGAAGCATGATACAATTGAATATGGTTTGTCTCAGGTAATGAAGTGAGGCTGCAGAGATATACTGATTCTGATTGAGCATGATTGCAGTAGACATATTGAGCACCTCAAGGTGTTGCTTCATCTTGGAATCAAGTACGATTTCTGGGATAAGCTGGAAGCAGGTGTAACACCCCTGTCTCCTCCAACCTATAATTAATCATTTATTATGATCACCATGCTATGGCATGGGAACAATGTAAATGTATTATTATTTAGATTGCCAATAACTAAATGTGGGGGTGAATCCTTGAAGTACTGGCCATGATATCACTAGAGGAAATAATAGAGAGGGTCAATTGTGTCAAAATGACCCAAATTTCCCCTTGATGAGATAATAAGCCTCATCCTGATCATAAGGAGGAATGAGTTAATAAGAAAGTGACTGGTGGTTGAACAATCAAATACCCCAATGAAGAGAAGCATGGAGGGTCTGGTCGGGGAGACAAAAAAAAGTCATCCTGAAGTACCACAGAGGGCAGTTTTTCCTACAGGCCCAGACTGACCCGAGTTTCCTTCTGACAGAAGGAACATGAAAGGTCTGGAACCTTCCCAAGTAGGAGAAAGGAGTGCAAGAACACATGCAAAGGAAGACAAGATAAGACACATGGGAAGAGGAAGAGAACGTGAGGCTCTCCAGCTAAGAAGAAGAACTAAAATCTTGATAAGTTGTTCTAGTTAATGGAGAGAACAGTAGAAAATATCTCTGAGAATTTACAGGAGAACCCGACCCGAGTAGGAGACTGGGAGCTTGATGCTGAGGAGGCATATGATAAACCTCGTAGAGACCGTGACAGAGAAATAACCTCTGAAAAACTACGAAATTTCCCTAGTGATATCATGGCTTGGCACGGGGTTGGCAAGAGCACTAAGAATGAATGCCTCTAAGCCTATGGTTGGGTGGAAAGGAGAACATCCACAATCAGTCGGTTGTTGATTGACTGTAATAGATAAGTATTTTTATTCCATGTATACTAGAATTGAAATGTAGGATTTGGTTATCTGTAAACATGATAACTTTTGCCTTGTGTGAAATTGATGATAATGGTGTTTACTATATTTTTGTAAAATATTGCGTTTGAATGATTGTAAGGAACCAATCTTGGCCTCTGGTCCGATCGAAAAAAAAACCTCGAAGTGTTTTCCCTAGGGAGTTACCTCATAGTTCTATAGTTGGAGAAAAATTTATGGGGCTGCCATAGTCTCGTTGATTACTCGAGATTATTCTGTCCCTGAATTAGAAGTTATGTCCAATGAATAGAAGGTGCACCCTTCAACCTAGCTGCCCAGGAGACCACAAGTTCGTGCCTCGACCTTAATCAAATCTCAGCTAAAGGCTGAGTGTAGCCCCTGGAATTTGATAAGGTTCCATATGACCCAAGGTTGGAAACCCCTCGCTAAGGTGAAATGAGGGAAGCTATCATGGCTTCGAAACTCTGGGAATTCGGAGCTTCGAGACAAATGACTCCACAACCCTAGAAAATAGTCGAAGTCGTGAATTGTTGAGGGCCGTGGATTTGGGAATCCATTGGGAATCGCTCTTAGGTTGTTAGATCGAACCTAGTGAAGGGGTAGCGCTAAGTACTTTGGCGAAGTCCCACTTCGGGAGAATAGAGGTGGTTTAACGCCAAAACTCATGAATGTCGGAGTCACGGAGTTAATATAGGTTGTTGAGAGTAGAGGGGCGTGTGTCCATAGATCAACGACTATCCATAAGTTTGGTTATCCGGTAGTATCAAAGTGCAAACAGAAGAGCGCGCAAGTTTCCCCAAAGCTCCACAAGTCGGAGTAAATCATGTTCATGGACGCTAGGTGCACATGGTGATAGATAGGGAGTGGTTCGAAGTTTGGAACTCTGGGAGGAAGCTGGAAACTACACGTAAAAAATCCTGAATGCCAGAGTTGCGAAGTAATGCGGATCGTCGATCTAAGGACCCTTTAGGATCCCTCTCAACCGTCTGATCAACCAAGAGGAAGGACTAATGTACAACACTTTGGGGAAGTACTACTCTGGGAGGAAATGAGTGTGGAGCGGGTAGAACCCCCCTAAACGTCGAAGTTGCAAAGTGAAAAGGGTCGTAGATCTAGTAAATCTTCGGGACCTCCCCCGACCATCAGATCTAGGTCATGGTCATCCCGATACCACTCTGGGAGTAAGGAGGAAGTCACACCACGGATCCCTCGAACACTAAAGTTACGAAGTAATGAAAGCCATAGATCCAGGGATTACATGGACACACCTGGACCATGAGATTGAATGTCTTGGAAGGCTATCAGTCCGTAGTGACGTGGCACCGTGAAGTTATCTAGGGTGATGTGGAACCATGATCAATGTGCCACATGTCACTTGGATTCGTGCATTTTGCAGACCCTATAGGCCCATTAACACGCAACGCGTGTCAGCCACTGAAGGGGCCATGCGTCATCTCTTCCTTGCCTCGTATCACACCTGCACTTACCGCATTGTCCATTTGGCAGGAGGAGTATGCGGGACCAACTTGTATTTTCCTTCATATCTAGTACGCCACCATGTGTGAGGGTGGACCCTTCACGAGTCTAGGATTTTAGGACTCCAGAGGTTTGGAGTGTAGTGTCGAGGACAAGCCGAAAGGCCCGAAGGCCGGAGCCATGTGGAGAGTTTTTGAGCTCCTTCAGAACGTCGGGAGTTCGGAACTCTAGGAGACTTGGGATGTTAGAACGTATGCTCCCAAAAGGGCCAAAGGTCGGAGCTACATGGCAACACCTCGAGAGTTTGGGAATTCGAGGATTCGAAGGACATGCGTTCTGAAAATAAAAGAGACGTTCAACGTCAAAGCACCAAACACAAAATTCTCCTCTAGCCTGTGTGTTAGATGAGGATTTAATCTCGTTGTTGGATTGGACGGTGGATGGACTTCCACCATGGATATAAGAGCTTGAGGATGGTACGAAGGAGATGGATCCACGTGGATGCAATGTGTCCCTCGACCAATGAAAATCGAAGAGCTTCGGGAGGCCATAACTTGCAACCCAGAGCTTGGATTTGAGCCTGGTAGCAGTCATTAGAATGCTACATGTGAGTAGAAAAGGATGAAGACCTCGAACAAAGGATTCAATATGTTTAAGGAAAGAAAATTTTTGATGCCCCATTCCTTAAAATGGCACTTAAGGGGTTGGATGTGTTACAACAAGATTCTGTAGCACTCAGTACAATAGAGACGGACTATGTCATAGCCAGTGTCTCAAGTCATGAAGTTGTGCAACTTCAGAAGCTTAATTCAAGACTTCATCCGAGACGTGGTACATAAGGGAGCAATGAAGCTCCAATACTTATTCACATATGAGAAGATTGTAGATATCCTACCAGAGTGGCCATGCTGATTTGGATGAGGAAGATGATACACATGATTAGCCATGCTGATTTGGCTAGTGATGAGTGTTGAAGTTTCAGCATCGGGCAGACTTTCTCCCAGATTGGTCATGCATAGGGCTATGCTAGTGCTAATATGACCAAGGGAAAATGATTCATTCACTCACGGGGCTCTGCTAGTGGTGAATGCCCCAGGTATGTTGATGTTATCCATGTTCGGGTATACATTCTTCCTAGATTGGTCATGCACGGGGATATTCTAGTGCTAATATGACCAAAGGAGAATGATTCGGTCATCCATGGGGCTTTGTTAGTGGTGAGTGGCTTAGATAAACATCAGGTAGAAATTATCCCAGATTGGTCTTGCACATGGCTATGCTAGTTCTCATATGACCAAGGGTAATGATTCATTCAGTCACGGGGCTCTGCTAGTGGTGAATGGCCTAGGTGTAGTTCTTCTCTTGTCAAGGAGTGAATGGACTCGAGATGTTATCACATGCATATTCCGGGATGGAATGCATGTGCAGAGATGGCACATCAACATGGATCATGAAGACAACATTTCTATGACAGAAGAAATTAAAGTGTGGAGAATGCCTCCCTCGTTGAGAGGGAGTGTTGGATATTTGCAACTTCGGGCAGTCATTATCCATAAGAAAGTACAAGAAGACCCATCTATACCATTACAGAATCCCCAGGAAGAATTTGAAGACCTGGGAAGAGAAGTCGGCCCCATTGGAAAAATAATAATAAAATTGAAGACCCATAAATAAGAAGTCAACCCCAAACTAGCACCCAAATTAGTATAAATATAGGATTGGCTCATTTCATTTTAATAGTCAGCCAACTATTTCTACAGTGTAAACAAGGAGTTGGAAATCCCTCGCTAAGGTGAAAGGAGGGAAGCTATCCTGGCTTCGAAACTCTGGGAATTCGGGGCTTCGAGACAAATGACTCCATAATCCTAGAAAATAGTCGAAGTCGTGAATTGTTGAGGGCCGTGTATCTGGGAATCCATTGGGAATCACTCTCAGGTCGTTAGATCGAACCTAGTGAAGGGGTAGTGCTAAGTACTTTGGCGAAGTCCAACTTCAGGAGAATAGAGGTGGTCTAACGCCAAAACTCATGAATGTCAGATTCACAAAGTTAATCTGGGTCGTTGAGAGTAGAGGGATGTGTGTCCACAGATCAACAACTATTCTATAAAAAGGACTGAATTATTCTATAGAAAGGTTGTTGGGTTTTCTCCCAAGGTTGGGTGTCCCGGGATAAACTCTTATGTTCTTGTGGCTATTGTGCATGGTTAATATTTCTAGATCTTTCTATTTCCGTTGTATTGCTATAGTTGAGATTTTCAGTGTATAATTATTCTATGATGATTGTGATATAAAAGTAAATCTTGTTTGTAATCATAAGGAAATAACTATCAAGATCTGAGAAACATATAAAAAACCAACAAAAGATGTTGTGAAATCCATTCTATATAGAAGTTATGCCTACATATCTATGTGAAGGTGGCCTAGTAAACCCATGACTTTGCTAAGCATATGTTGTTGGCATTTTTATTTTATTTTGTTCACTTCTCTTTTTTGCTTCTATAACTCTGAATCTCTATGTCTCATCATTAGTATAAAACCTTGTGCAAGGATAACATGAGGTGGAAGATGATGTGACGTCCAATATTTCTCTAGACAACAAAGGAAATCATGTGAAGAGTCCAACAATTTAGATAGGAAACAATGAAGAAAATTATATAAAGAGTCCTACAGTGTAGATATTGGTCTGCATGTTGGCATCCAACATCCTTAGCATCATTTCCTTCCTAATATACATAGATAGAAAGTCTACCTACCCATTAAACCCATGACTTTTAAGTAGATGTTTTTCAAAACATTTCTTTCTTTCTCACTTCTTTTTTTGTTTCTATAGCTCTAAAGCTCTATGTCTCACTAGTAAGCCTTCTGCAAGAATAGCGGTGGAGAGGTGTTGAAGGCCTAGAGTAGCATGTTAAGCATCGTGACCAATTGTAGCATTGTGAAAGCGTGTAGGCATCGTGACTAACTATATGTGGCCACTCACAAATGTGTTTTTTCCCATTCAGCATTGAACCTATTAGAAATTTTATTAGTTAAATTTATAAATAGAAAAATAAATTTGTTTTTAATAATAATTGGATTTAATATTGAGTTTCATAAAATATTTAAACATGTTAAGAATTTTGGGTTAATTAATATGTGGTCAACTTAGTTTGACCATGTCCTTGAAATTTTGGAAATGTTTGGAAAATTGGGTGAATTAATATGTGTTCAACTTAGTTTCGACTATGCGAGATAAAAGTATAGTCTTTTGATGAAAGTCCTTGGATGAAAGCTTTCAAAAACTTTGGAAATTTTGGTGAATTAGTATGTGGTTTGACTATGTGACATTTGGGTGAATTAGTATGTGGTTTGACTATGTGACCCAAAAAACTAAGTGACCAAAAACTATAGTACTGGTTGGAAGCAGGGATTAATAATGAGCTTTTGAATTATAGAAACTTGAAATTATAGGGTTCAGTGATGACGACCTTTGCAAATTTAGAAGGATAAAACTGGCTAGAGGCTTAAGAGAAGTTATGGAAATGCATACAATATTATAACTGAAAAAGTAATCATGCAGAATTATATCTCATGTTAAAGTTGCAGATGTAAAATATATTTACATGGAGGCAGACACTCCAGCGGTTTCAAAGCCGATGTGATCAAATATTCAAAGATTGGAATAATATGAGATGATTGTACAAATAGTTTTAGTAACATTTCCAGAGCCAGGGTAATAGAAGCAAGAGTAGTAGAAAAGTCGAGAGAGGTTCCCTTAATCTATAAGATCATCTATAATATAATTGTTTCCACAGGAAACGTCCTCCTAGCAGCCATGAACACTAGAGTCATGTTAATGCGTGTTTTCCTTCAAGTAGTGATTGGAATCACTTCAAGCAAAATCGAATTCTTATGCTGGCCTTTTGGATTCGAGCATAAAACCTTCTTCAATAAGTAGTCGATAAAATTACATTCGATTGACCATGTGGTTTTTTGTGTGAAGATTAAAATATTTTATCAAGCTTGGTTTAAAGATTGGTTTTGTGATGTATTGTGGTTCAAATGACAAATGGTTTAAGGGTGATTGGAAAATTGAATGTGTTAATATAATCGAGCTCTATTGTGAATATAAATTCATATAAATGAAAAGGTGGTTGAGCGAAGCCCAGGTTTTAAGAATAATGTAAATCATGCAATTTATACAAATTTTTAATGAATTGAATAATTCTTTACAAAGTGGAATATTATGTTGACTGAGAAGCATTTCATTTAAATTCAGCTAAAGTTCTGGCACATTCAAATGCTTTGATGTGGCTGAGTTTGCACTCTGGCCCATCTATTTCTATCTTCCTCTCTAGGACGGTTGAAATCCATGGGAAGTTTAATAATGCTTCTCATCGCCCTAATAAATTGTCAGCGTTTAAAGGCTATGTGTGCTCTCGTATAGGAGTAAGTTAACGCTTCTACCCTTTGGAACCCGATGGGACGTCTCGGCCACCAGGCACCCGGCTCCAAAAGGTAGAACGCCCAGCCGGTCGTCATACCCCTCCGTCGCGTTCCGCCCCTCCGCCGCCCAGTCCCGTCACTGCAGTGCAGTTGGACGTCCCCTCGCATTCAATGCAATGCAGGGTGGCAGATCCCGCCCCTCCTCGAGATTTTGGACTACAATGCAGGCTCCGGGGTTTCTCTCGTTCGGAGCACACAGGGTTCGGCAGATCCAGAGGGCGATGCAAAATGCAAAGGTCACGCTGTTGTGCCTGTTCGTGACGGTGTTGGTTCTGAGGGGCACCATCGGCGCAGGGAAGTTTGGGACACCGGAGTAAGATTTTGCTGAGATTCGCGAGCATCTCATTATGGGTCGACGGGGGAGCCGCACAGGGTCCTGACGGAGGTCGTTGCAGAGAATTCCAACAACAAGAGTCCCCCGGTGGTGGAAGAAGTGGAAGAGCCGGAGGTGGAGCGAGATCCGAACGTCCCATACAGCTTCGACCCCAAGATCTCCGACTGGGACGACCAGCGCCGTGAATGGCTTGTGGAAAATCCCGCATTCCCCAACTTTTTGCCCGGCTGGCGTCCCCGGATTTTGCTGGTCACTGGTTCGGCTCCGACCGCATGGGAGATCATTTCCTCTTGAAGTTCATCAAAAACAAGATCGATTACTGCCGCCTTCACGGCATCGAGATCTTCTACAACATGGCGCATCTTGACCGTGAGATGTCGGGGTTTTGGGCCAAGCTTCCGCTCATTCGCAAGCTCATGCTTGCCCACCCGGAGGTGGAGTTTATCTCGTGGCATCACACGGGGCTTCACCGCAATCAGATCTATTCTTGGGCTGATATTTTTCCATTATTTTTATTGACATCTATTCCCTTTCCTGTGTATCTTTCTGGGCTTCGTTTGTGCATATAATTAAAACCCTCGTCTCATTGAGAGGCCTATATATGGTGCAAATAGGCCAATAGCCTAATGAATTTACATACAGTACACTTATAAATGGGTTTTGCAAGGTGGGTAATCTGGGGAAGGCCAAGGAGCTCCTTCGAGAGATGTCAGAAAAAGGTTGCAGGCCTGGCCTGGGCTGGCCTTGTTAGCTATAATACGTTGATAAATGGACTCTGCAAGCATTGCAAGATAAACGAAGCTCAACAAATATTCCATGAGATGCCGAAACAGGGTTTGAATCCTGATGTTCTGACATACAACACAACATCAACACATTGATCGGTGGATTCTGCAAAGTGGGTAATTCTTAGGAATAAAGTTGTTTAAACAGATGAAAGATAGCAATAAAGTTGTTTAAACAGATGAAAGATAGCGGTCGCGTCCCTGTTAGCATTACATATACCCTCATGGATGGACTATGCAAGGAATGCACACCCCAAGAGGCCAATAGCATATTGCAAGAGTTTTTTAAAAAGGTTTGACACTGGAGGTGTGACATATTCACCAGTAAATAACAGCCTCCGTAAAGATATTGCTGAAATGCGTAGTTATTGCTGTTTTTGTGTAAATATTGCTGTGAAGATATATTGTTGTTATTGTGTAAATAACAGTTGTTGTAAATATATTGCTGAAGTGATGTGTGATCTGCTTAAATACTTTTATTTCTGGAAAATACTTTTCAAGGGTTAGATGGATGATCTACATCACATGTGCGTTTGAGAAACTTACGTGTCATGACATAACTAGGAGAATAGAGAAAACCAAATACTGAATGATACACATTGAAAATGAAACGTTACATGGTTATGATGCTCAAGATTTTGATTACTGTGGTGGCCTGGAAATTTAGAGCTTTATTTGACATTTACATTCAAGCTTGAACGATGGCACAAGACTCAAACAATCTACATTTAAGGCTTGACATTTATCTGGCAGAAATGCATACTGTTTTCAGCCCCTTGTTCAATCCTTCTTCTTGAAAATGGTTGTATTGTTGGCTAGGTGTTATAAGACTCTGTTTCAATATCTTTATGTTGTGCTCATACAAAAACTGGAATAATTTGCAAAGGAATACTAGACTAAATCAATTTACCTATGAAGCATCCAGAACTCTGATTGTTTATTGCATGGTTCATTTTTTTCGATTGTTTATTGCATGGTTCATTTTTTTCGAGGGCAATTATGGATGAATGGGTTTAATACTATCTAATGATCAGGAATCACACTTGATCTCTTTAATATTTTTCTAGAATAATATGGTGTTGGTTTAGTATTTCCTGTTGGATAGTATAACATTGTTTGTGTATTTCCTTATGATATGTCCTTGGTAACAGTTCTCCTATTTTGCTCACAATAATTTTCTAAAATCTGGGAATACTTCCTAACAGTTTAAATTTTGCATAAACATTTCCACTAACAGTTTAAATTTTGTATAAACATTTTCACTAACAGTTCTGGGCCCAAAATTTGGTTGCATGGTCTCAATATTTATATTTCTCCGGCAGACTGGTATTTGTTAAAAGATTATGGTGAACATTAGGTTCAAATTAACAAATTTTTTAGCACTCTGAAATACATTTCACAATTACCATAGCGAGACTTCATCTCATATGTATTGGATTTATCAAAAGGATTGAGAATAAATATACATTCCAAATATGCATATCAAACAGTTGTCCTAGGCTCTCTGATCCTCCTATGACATTTCAAACTGCCTTGGGTTTTATTCCGCATCTCGAGCCAACAATTTTCTTTCAACTTCAGCTGGCAGTCTATCTTCTTTGTTGAACTGTTGTAGAGTCATGGCCAGAAATGAATAATTTTGAGTAGTTATTCCTTTCGTACGTGTAGAAAATCTCAGGAGATTTTTATTTTTCAAATGGAAAGCTCCAAATTTAGCAAAAAAATCATATGAATTATACAAATGTTTAATATTTTACTTTTATGGAAAGCTTTTAGCTTATTAGGATAATGTTATATAAATTGAGGTAAGATGCTTTCTCACTATGTTGGGTGTTCTTGATATGATCTTTATTGGCATTGCCTTGGAATTATTACAATATCGGGATTAGAAAGGGTACCTAAATTTTCCTTTTGAAACAAGGATTTGAAAGAGTACTTAGATTTGTCTTCCCATTCAATTATAATATATGTTTATTGGCTTTCCTTCTCATCCAATCGTAATATATGTTAATTGGCTAGGGGTAGTCCACTAGAGACAATTTTCTCCCCCAAATTTAATAGGGGTAGTCCACTAGAGACACCATCTTTTTTATTAATAGTGAAATAAGACCTTTTGGGTATTGTCCTGCCTTATTATGGATCTAAGTAGTGACTTTTAGACCTAGTGTCTCCAATTTGTTCTTAGGCAATATCCTTGGAAGAAGGAACATTATAAGCTTGATATAATTCCATTGAGATTCCTTGTGGTGCCATCACAGGGTTTTCCAAGTCCCCCTCACAGGGTTTTCCAAGTCCCCCTCTGAGCCCTTTTCTTGTACCTTTGAAGTTTATTTTTGATTGATCGAGAGGGGCTTCTTGATTTCAAACCTATTCCTCCAAACTTTCTTTGTAAAGGATTTCGAATAGTCTCTTGCAATATGCCCATGTGTACGACATCTTGCACACATATAGGGAACATTGTAATAGTCAAGGATCTATTTGTGGGTTATGTGTCCCATCTCAATATCCACACTATGGCTACTCTCGTTGTGGCAATGGTACCAGATGTTGAAAGGTGCTCTTGCAAAAACATTCAACAAAGGACTACATCATGCAAACAAGTAATTTAATAGAGAATCTGTGTAGTCTAATGGAGGATCCATGCTCTGTAAATCCCACTCCAATATTTGCACCATTTTTCCCATTAAAGGCCTTGGTGTTGAATTACTTTGAATACACCACAGAGCTCTCATTATCAACTAATACACCTCATCCATTTCCTTTTTCCTTTTCAATTTCAATCCACTATTTATTACTTCTTCCATTTTTTCTTGCCTCGCTTTGTTGAAAGTAGAAGGGAAAAACCAATGCTCTAAATCCTTAGAATTGTTCGCATTCTTGCACCCACTATTGATTGACAAGAACTTTGATGAAGGAACTATGACACTCACTGAAGGGGATTTAATTGATAGGATCTCCCTCTTGTTCCTTCATCGATCAGAGCTCCTATCTTGATGTTTGTCCTATCATTCCGAGTTCTAACATTGGTATTATAGGGACTTTGACTAAGGAACTATGACATTAAGAGTTCCTGATCATGTTGGTCCTATTAGTCAAAATTCATATGGATTATAGTTCTAAGGAACTTTCCTTGACTAGGAACTTTGAGTATGAGGTAATCGTTACCAATAGGAAATCTAATCAATTAAGACCATTACTGATAGTAACTTGTACCTACTTAGACCATTCACAACAATTCAGAGATCCTTCATCAAGGAACTATGATTGACAAGAACTCTAACTGACAAAGGAACAAGAGGATCATGGTAACATCAAGAGAGGAACTCTAATTAATGAAGGAACAAGAGGATCATAGTAACATTAGGATAGGAACTCTAAGCGATGAAAGAACAATAGATCATACTTCATCAAAGTTTATGTTGCTTCATCAAAATTCCTATCGATCAGAGTTCATGTTGGTCATAATTCCTTGAAGTTCTTATCAGTCATAATTCTAGTAGGTCAAATTTCCTTCATCAAAGTTCTTGTTGGTCAATGTTCCTAGTGTCGATAATGGTTTCCGCATGGGCAAAATTCCTAGATAAGGAAAGCTCCCTAGAACTATGACTAATAGGAACTCTAACTAGTAGGACCAACGCCATTAGAAACACTAAGTGTTATAGTTCCTTAGTCAATTTTTTTGTCTAACCAACCTTAAGAAATCTAACTAATAAGACCAACATCAAGATAGGAATGTTGACTAATGAAGGAATACGAGGGAGTTCTTGTTATTAGAGCCCCTTTAGTGAGTGTCATAGTTCCTTTATCAAAGTTCTTGTCAATTAGAGTTTCTATTGATCATAGTTCCTTTGTCAAAGTTCCTATCAGTAATGGTTCCTATCCGTCAAAGTTCCTATTGATCATAGTTCCTTCATCAAGGAACTATGACTGACAAGAATTATGGTGCCACTTCTATTTTTCACTATATGAAGCCATCACTAAATCCAAACACCTAGTCATGTAGGACCATGGGATCCTATGAGATGATATGTGAGAGAAGACCTACCCTAGAGATCCTGTTGAGGATAACTAGTCATATTTCCTTTCTTCCTTGTTGAAATTGTCATCTTGTCAATTGTTGCAGTTGGGGTAAGTAATGGAATACCCTTTCTTGTCAATAATGGTTTATGTTGATCATAGTTCCTGTCATCAAATTTTTTGTTGGTCAGAGTTCCTTCATGGATGAGCTATGATTAACAAAAATCGTGATCGACAAAGGAACATGAGGATCATAGTAACAATAGGAGAGGAACTTTGACTGATGAAGGAACAAGAGGATCATACTTTGTCAAAGTTTATGTTGCTTCAACAAAGTAATTCAACACTAAGGTCTTCAATGGGAACACTGGTGGCAATATTGGAGTGGGATTTAGATAGCATGGATCCTCCATTAAACTGCATGTAACCTTTTCCCCCCTCCATTGCTAAGGCAGGCAACTCATAAATTTTCAGAGAGGGGACATCAACATGTGTGCTTAAACACATAACATGAAGCCAAACAGAAGTCCATAAGGCATAATTGGTCTCTGAAACATGTGTCTAGATTCTATTTTCCCATGTTATATTTTTACAGAAACACAACCTTTTGTTACATAGGACTTTCTAGCTCAAATTTGATGTATTTTGTTTCCTCTTCATGGATTTTCAATATAGTTGGTAAATGGTTTCTTTTGCTTCTAAATTAAATCATTTCAAGAAAATTGTGTCTTTTTTAATTAAT
>ML788049.1:92159-107595 GCA_009831015.1 Picea engelmannii
ATTTATTATAGTATCTCTGGGTGCAACCACACGTTCGACCACTACCTCAAGGTGTCCCCATGGCTCCAGGTAAATCCCTCACGAGAATTGAACCTTGCCCAACAGTGAAAAACTCCTCGCTTTCCACCATTGGATCAAACCCCTTTGGGCTTATGACCATTATATTTAGTGCGAAAACAAACAATGAAATAAAAATGATATAGTGAAGTGAATAGCATAATAAAAATTTGCAAAAGAAATGAAACAAAGATGATATAGAGAAGTGAATAACATAATAAAAAATTTCAAGCATATAGAAAAAACAAAAGATGTTACAAGTGTACATTTTTTAATTCTAGATATCATCTAAAGTTATTTGCTACCCAAGATGGAATTATAATTTGTTATGAAAATGAAATAAAACATAAAGAAAATTTTGTTATCATCAATTCCTAGCACATCTTCCATCTTAGAAGCTATTTCACAAGCAATTTGATTGAGCATAGAGATAATAAGTGTTAGACAATTCTCACCTATCTTTGACAACCCAAAGCGGATGAATTAGAAAACACCCTTCAAGCTAAATTATTGGATATTCTTACAATATTTTGGGCATTAAAGGGCACCATTACACAAATTTGTGTTATTCTAAACACCAAGAGACCTAAGGCTTTGGTAAACTCTATTCGTGGAATCAAATCTATAACCCAACAAATTGGGTATCGAAGACAAGGCAATTGTAACTTTGAAATGAATTCATGGGGTTGCTCAAGGTTCCCCAATTTTTCACAACTAAACATTGGGCGATACATGAGTTCTTAACATGTTTGAAATGGGAAAGGAGTGAAGAAAGGAGTGTATGTGCCATGATTATGAGCTTGTGGCATTCCTAAAATTCAGTTGTGACATTCCTTCTCTAGATCATTACTCGTAAGAATGACATTTCTATGATATGGATCTTCGAACCAACAACATTCAATGAAATTAGATTAGTATAACTTGACACAACAGATAACCGTAGCCAATAGAGAAAATAATATCTTACCAATAATTAAAGGAACTCATTTCCATAAATAGAACTTATAATCCATGAGGTCAACATGTCTAACGAAGTGCATATATGATCTAAGAACACCAAGGAGATGAAAATACATTGATTCCTCTTTATCTCATTTCATAATTAGTTTGAGAGAAGTACATTTATACTCTATCTAACCTTTGAAGATAGAGGTTCAAAAAGTTGAAAAAGTTCTAGTACCATTATCCCAATGATTGCAACTTATCAATGAAATTGTTTTGGCACTATTTTTTATAACAATCAAGCTTGTAAAACTCAAACCCAAGAATTTCACATTAGAACAAAGACTGGTTGTTTAGAACCCATTTGAAGATGGTCCCATGCAATAGTTTAGATGGATTCTATTTGAATGTTTGTTGGTGTTGTAACCTAGGTCTTCACCCCTGCCTCTCCTCTCGTTTTCCCTATGCCTTCTTCAAATTTTCCTCTTCTGGTTGGTTACGTCAGTTTCCCCATTTTTTGAGTGACTTGATTCTTATTCACTTTTTCCTGTTTGAGTCTTTGTGCAATTTTTCCTGAAGGATAAAATACATGTCGTATTTGGTTCGAATTGTTTGTCATCATGTTTTCCATGGATTGAGCTCAGAACAGGTCGACCAAGCATTTTTGTATGCACAGGAAAGGCCCGTAGACAAACATAGCGATCCAGAGCGATCGATTTCAGACTCAGATTGTCAAAACAAACAAGTTAAGTTTCAACGGTAGAGATCCATCAGGATGATCAGATCAATGGATCTTGTCCATTCGGGGGGTGCAAAATCGCGCAGAGTTTAACATCAAGAATTATTCGAAGTCTCGAACTCTCGAAGCATTTAACATGTTTTAAGCTTGAGTTAATTAGTGATAAGCACTAACTAATCACTTCAGAGATTTTCCTTCGGGAGATTTTCATGATTTACATCCATAAATTCTCGAAGTGGCGAAGTCCCGAAGACCTAAAGTGCCGAAGAGTTGAAGATCTGAAGAGTCAAAGTGATGAACAATCGAAGAACCAAAGAAAATATGGACCATCCATGAATGGGGAGACGTGACAACAGATAATGCACTTTAGAGATTTTCCTCCGGGAGATTTGTCAGGTTTCACATTCGAAACTCCCGAAGCTAGAAATTACGGAAACCCGAAGTGAATATGGATTGTCCATCAGCAGTGACACACGACAACAGATCATTCACTTCAGAGATTTTCCTCCTGGGGATTTTTCATGCTTCACATTTGAAACTCTTGGAACCCGGACTTCCGAAGAGAATCTAGACCGTTCATCGATCACGACACATGGCGACAGATCTCCCTCTTCGGATATGTGTCATCAGGTCACCGCGTCACTTTGCAGCCACATCACTATGGGAGGAAACAATCGAGATGAGTAAGTAAAGGACTCTCGAAGACCCGAAGTAAATCTAGACCATCCATCAAAAACAACACGTGGCACTCATCAACCATGACACGTGGCACTCATCAGTCATGACATGTGGCATTCATTCCAGATCATTTAGTTGTGTCATTCACCCATTTCCACGTGACACATGTCACCCTTCTTTCCATGACACATGAGCATTCATGACATCATATGATGTCAGACCACCACGTCACTTCAGATATTTTCCTCCGAGAGATTTTTCATGTTTCACATTCAAAACACCCGAAAGTTCGAAGTGAATCTGGGCCATTGATCCCAAGTCAACGAGAATCGTCGATCCTTGCAGCAGGTAAATATCACCCGGATCACAGATTGGAATCAGATCGACGACCATACTTCATTGCGGGGACGCAAACTACTCGAGTGTTAATTTTCCTAAGGGGTCTTGCAATTGGAACCGTGGTATTATTGGAAGGGTACATGGCAGCTTGTGGTGGATTGCAGGCCTAGAGGCGGTCTGGATCCAAACCACCCCTCGATAGCTCCTGCAATCACGTGCTTAAATGACATCAAATCACTGCATCACCTCCTCGTCACATCCACTCATCCCACTCACTACTCTCGCTCCTCTCACCACCCGACACTTGTCCTCTGATAACCCCCACACTTATCTCCATCAGCAGTGGCCCACCTCTCCAAATCAATGGTCCTTATCGCATCTCGGACCCCCTCGACCTTTATTCCTTTAACAATGAGGGGGAGGGGGGGGGGGTCCGTCCGGGAAAGTAGTTTCCACATCGTGGACCCTACCTAATGTGGTGTCTCCTCAAGAACTTGAACCCCCCCCCTCCGGGATCCTGCCGGATCGTCTTTCAATACTGCCCCCTCTCACCTTTCGCCACCTGTTCTTCCACTCACCACCCAACCTATATAATAGTCCTCCCTCTACACGCCTCCTGTATCCTTCACTACACATCGCCAACTCCATACTCCCGATACCTCCATTGTATTCACATATCCTCTCACTTTTTGACATTTGTCTTCACATGTCACCTACCCTCATATCCACTCATCTTGTCTTCCTATTGGACACCCGCCTCCACGTCTTCCTATTCACAACTAGTTCATCACAGTGAAAGCAAGGATAAGGGTCAAGTACAGTCGAGACGGACTATGCTTAGCTTCCAAAATCTCAGACATAGATAGAGAGTTAAGTCTCAGTCACAGGTCGATGCAGACTAGTTCCAGAAACACTTCAGCAAACTTGACTCATACAATTGGTTATCTCCAGTGGCCTCCAACAGATCACAAACATGCCATTGTTCAACACAGAGCTCGATTCTGTCACTCTGAGGCCTATTTTTTTCCAATTCAGTTCCTCCAACGCATGCATCAGTTTCTGTCTCAGAGACAATAGTAGCTTTTAGTTGATTAATTCTTGCATTTCTTAGATTAGATACAACAATGGTATTCTATGTGTGATAAAAACCACTCTTGCTCATTAAGTCCGGTGTCTTAGTGAAGTTAAGAATTTGTTTTATGAACAATTGTCTAAATTTAGGTCTCAGTCCCCTATGGACGAGAGCCTCTGCAACTCTTTTAAATAGTTAGCTTTTGGATATTGTAAGGGTCAAAATTTTGGGGGGAAAGAATAACAATACATTAGACTTGTTGGACTCGTTCTATGCATGGATTAAATATCTTTACCTGGTGAACATACTCTTGATGAAAGTGTTTCGTTCAAATATTTATGTGCTTTTATTCTTATCTTGAATACAGTTTTTGGTTTGTGCAATGTACATTTCATTTCCTTTCAACTATTGTATAACTTGTTTTCACAGATATGCAACTTGTCAAACAACTAATTATTTGGTGAAGATTTTGTTTATTTGAAACCTGTGGGAGTAACTATTTTTTTGATACATGTTTAATGTCTTGAAATAATATTTTAAGTATTGAACTTCTTGCAGCAGATTATTCATTGAGTAGTTTGTTCTTTCCCCATGTTTTTCTATTATTGCACTGGTCTGTCATTAGTGTACCACCAACCAAGGAGGACCCTCATCCCTATCATTCTACCAACCCAACCATCCTTTTGTCTTGATAGAATAACCCTCTGACCAACCAACACAGAGCTCATCTCTATCACTCCGAGGCATATTTTCAGTCAATTCAGTTCCTCCAGTGCATGCATCGGTTTCTGTCTCAGAGACAGTAGTAGATTTTAGTTGATTAATTCCCGGATTTCTTAGATTAGATGCAAGAGTGGTCTTCTATGTGTGATAAGAACCACTCTTTCTCATTAATTCTAGTGTCTTAGTAAAGTTAAGAATTTTTTTTACGAATAGTTTTCTAAATTTAGGTCTCAGTCCCCTATGGACGAGAGCCTCTGTAACTCTTTTAAATAGTTAGCTTTTGGATATTGTAAGGGTCAGATTTTTGGGGGGAAAGAATAACAATACATTAGACTGGTTGGACCTGTTCTATGCATGGATTAAAGCTCTCTACCTGGTGAACATACTCTTGATGATAGTGTTTCGTTCAAATCTTTATATGTTTTTATTCTTATCTTGAATACAGTTTTTGGTTTGTGCAACGTACATTTCATTTCTTTTCAGCTATTGTATAACTTGTTTTCACTGATATGAAACCTGTCAAACAACTAATTATTTGGTGAAGATTTGTTTTACTTGCAACCTGTGGGAGTAACTGTGTTTTTGATACATGTTTAATGTCTTGAAATAATATTTTAAGCATTGAACGTCTTGCAAGAGATTATTCATTGAGTAGTTTGTTGTTTCCCCCTGTTTTTCTATTATCGCACTAGTCTGTAATTTTGTACCACCAGCCAAGGAGGATCCTCATCCCTATCATTCTTCCAACCCAATCGTCCTTTTGTCTTGATATAATAACCCTCTGACCAACCAACACAAAAATAAAAGAAACAATCATTCTAAACTGATAGGTCACCTAGATTTTCCCTTTTGCAGTCAGGTGCAGACCTCAGGACCAACATCTTCTGGCGCTGTTGCAGGGGAACGAAATATATTTCCCTCGGAGAAAAAAAATTGATCAACTCCAACCTTTGATGGTGAACAAATATCAGACACAGATAGACTTCCATCTTTCACCCGACGACTTCAATGAGTAAAATTTAACGAAGAAATACTGGCACCCAGAAAAGGATTCAACAGATCCAAAACTGATCACAGTAAAGTCAAGAAGGCTCATTCTAATTATGAGAATAACACAATAGTATCTGAGCCAGAAAGGCAACTAAAAAAATCCACTGTAGCCCAGAGCTATACTCCCCCCCTCAAGGGTAAATCTGCACACAAAGAGCCTATGTCTAATCACAATCACAAACAAAATGAATTTGATATCCCTGAAAATCATAATTCCAAAGGGGATCAGACATATTCAAATCTTGATTCCACTTCAGTATCTAGTCCTGCATGCACCCCTCTATCTCCCATAAATATGCAGATCCCTATTATTCAAGCCATAACCGTTAACATTATGGATGCCATAATTGTTGTTAGATATGAACCCCTAGTTCTGCCTGTAGCTTTGCATGCCTTCCTAGCCACAGATTACATGAAATATCTACCAAGATATAATGGGGAAGGAGAAGTAACTACCAAGGAACATCTGGAATCCTTTTATAGCTTTGCAAACAACTTTAACATTGATTATGCAGATGTGTGGATGAGGTTGTTTGTACAGAGTCTAGAGGGGGAAGTAAGAAAGTGGTTCAGAGGCCTTCTCCCAACATCCATTGCAGATATTGAGGTACTGGATGAAACTTTCATAAAGAAATGGGGAGATAGGAGAGATTACCTCTACTACATCACTGAGTTTGGGGCCCTAAAGAGAAAGAATGGTGAATCTATTTCAGATATCACCTAGAGATTCAATAAGATGTATGGTAGAATCCCAGATGAGATCAAACCAACTGAAGCCTCTACCAATATCACCTATTCCAATGCATTTGACGTAGACTTCTCCCTTCTCTAGAGAGAGAGAAGATCAACCACATTGTTGTCCATGCATGATGAAGCCATTGAAGTTGAATCTAATATTTTAGCATCACACAAGCTAAAAACTAGATCTGATAAAGAGAAGAAAAAACAGAGAGAGGATACCCCTACCTCCTCTAACTCAACCACATCTGATTTCAAACTTGAGGAAATGACCAAAACCTTGAAATATATGACCTCTGAAATAGCTAAGCTAAAATGGGAATCCAAACAGCCAAACATAACTTTTCAAGGGGGTGGAAATAGAAATCAAAACTAGTTCAGGACGCCTAATGCTGCCCCTCCAATAATGCAAAGAGAAAGAAGAAATAATGATGATAAAAGGGTAGTACCTCCTTTCCAAAAAAACCATATTGAGGAGATGGATGCAAACAATGATGTTGTGGATGATACTATTGTTCTTTTCAATGAAACAGATTATTATACCAACCATTTAACACAATAAAAATATGAGGTAGCATAATTATCACATCAGTTTGATGATTAGATAGCGGAAGATGGAGTTATTCAAGGTCAAGCCAAGAAGAAATATGATTTGAGGACAAGAGCAGGAGCTTCCAAGGCTACTACCTTTGATAAAAACAAACAAGCTGAAGTTCCCACCAAGCCAAGTCCAAATAAAGGTATGTCATCTAAAGATCAACAACTTCCTCTATCAAAACCTGCAGTCCCTGAAATAAAATAGTCTGATAGGCCACCAACCTCTTTCAGCCTAGAACACGATCTGAGCAAGATCAACATCCCTGTGATTCTAACATAATTGTTAAAAAATGAACCTTTCAAAAAATCCATCATGAAAGTTCTTCAACCAACTCCTTCTAGTATATCTTCCTATGTCATTAGTTTGTAGTATGAAAAACCAACCAGTACCGTGGGCCCACACATTGAAGAGGGCTCTGATTCTTCTCCTCCATTCTATATATCTTTGGATGTCCATGATAAGGTCCTGCATAACTACCTTATGGACTCATGAGCCACCCACAATGTCATGCCCAAATTTGTTATGGAAGAACAAGGTCTGGAGATTACCAAGCCTTACCAAGACCTGTACTCGTGTGATTCTAAGAAAGTAAAATGGATGGGGTTGATAAATGATATGGTGGTTTCTTTAGCACAACTACCCATGAAGAGTGTAGTGATGGACATTGTTGTAGCAGACATTCCCCCAAAGTTTGGTATTCTTTTATCCAGAACGTGGGCTAAGAAGATTGGATGATCATTACAAATGGACCTCACTTATGCCACCATTCCTATGTTTGGAGGAGAACATAGGAGGATATACAGATAGGTAAGGTTAGCCTACATTGTTAGTGACCATAAGAACCTAAGAAATCACCCAATTTATGCTATCAAGGATGAGATTGGCTCACCTGACTTCCACCTAAACGATGATGAACTTGAAACACCAGTTAGCCAATGCAAAGATCAGTCGTCGACAGGTCAGTCAAACAAATATGGAAGATGCATTTCGATGGTTCTTCATCAAAAGAAGGAGCTGGTGCATGTATTCTCCTCATTTCCCCTGTAGAAGAAGTAATAACCCTATGTTACAAGCTGGAGTTTGAAACTACTAATAATATAGCTGAATATGAAGCTTTGGTATTGGGATTGAGGGTTGCTGAAGACATGGTCATTGATTGTTTAGCAGTTTTTGGTGATTCTGAGTTGGTCATCAATCAAGTGAGGAACATATATCAAACTAAGAAACAGAGGCTCAAGCAATACATAAATGAGGTATGGGATCTGATTGATAATTTCTTTCTGGCATTTAACATTTATTTCATTCTCAGAGAACATAATTAGAAGGAAGAATCTTTGGCATTAGTTGCCAGCACTTTCAGGCCTCCCATTGGCCCAAATATCAAATATCAGGTGGAGATAAGACATAGAGAAGCCATACTAGACAACGTGAAACACTAGCAGGTCTTTAGTGATGATCTGGAGCTGCAGATATTTTTACACACCATTGATGAATTCTCCAATATCTCAATTGATCAAGAAATTCAAGGAGGTGAAGATGAGGAATTGGAAGATCAACAAGCATCCCATCTGCCGAAGAGAATGGTTGGTCATGATGTTGTGGAGATGAAAACTAACCACATTCCAAGAGGACTAGTTCCATTGGAAAGGTTGTTTGACAGTAATGATGTTTACAAAGGGGATGCCATGAAAAATCAAGAAGAAGAGGTGACAGATTGCAATATTGGGACCACTGAGAATCCCAAGATCATCAAGCTGTCCAAAGCATTAGCTGCGGAACAAAAAGACAGGTATGTCAGTCTCATTAAAAAGTTTGTTGATATTTTTGCATGGTCCTATGAATATTTGAAGACATTTGACATTGACATCATCCAACACAAGATCCCCCTAAAGGTTGGCTCCAAGCCATTCAGGCAGAAGATTCGACAGTTTAATCCCATGTTAATGTCCATAATTGAGAAAGAGTTGAAAAGAATGTTGGATGCCAAGATTATTGTACCACTGAGGTACTCAACTAGGTGGCCAACTTAGTACCTATAAGGAAGAATAGTGGTGAGATACACTTGTGTGTTGAATTCATAAATCTCAACAAGTGTTCTTTGAAGGACAATTATCCCCTCCCCAAGATGGATCATATCATATTTTACAGAGGGTGGTAGGTGCACACAGAATTTCCTTGCTAGATGGATACTCTGGTTACAACCATATATCATTTTGTGAAGAGGATAAAGAAAAAACAACATTCACTACCCCATGGGGAACATTCATGTATGACAATATGCCCTTTGGGTTGATGAACATAGGGGCCCCTTTTCAGAGGACTATGGACATGGTTTTTGCGGGGAAAAAAGACAAATTTATTGTTATATACTTGGATGACATAACTATTTTCTCCAATTCTGATGATGACTATTTGCAACACCTGGAGTAGGTTTTCAAGAAATGCAGGAGATATGGAATCTCTCTGAATCCTATAAAGTCTCACTTTTCCATTTCAGAAGGAAATCTCCTGGGCTACATCATATCAACAGGAGGTATAAAGATTTATCCCAAGAGGTTTTATGCCATTCAAGAGATTGAGATCCCAAGAAATAAGAAGGTTGTTCAGTCTTTTATTGGTAAGATAAACTTCCTCAGACGTTTCGTGCCAAATTTTGTTGAAATTGTGAAGCCTATTACTAACATGTTTAAGAAAGATGTTGTGATAAAGTGGTCCTTGGAGGAAAAATCATCTTTTCAAACAATCAAGCAAGCTTTAGTTGAGGCCCCTGTATTGGCCAGCCCTGACTACACCAAAGATTTCTTAATCTTCTCTTTTGCTTCAGAGGAAACCATTGTTGTTGTACTGTTGCAGAAAAATGAAGAAGGACATGAGCAACCAATAGCCTTTTCCAACAGATTCCTCTGAGATGCTAAGCTGAAGTATGATATATTAGAGATGCAGGCTTATGCACTGGTCAAAGCACTCAAGGCCTTTAGGGTTTATGTGCTACAGTCTAGCATAACAACCTTTGTTCCTAGCAACAGTGTAAAAGAGATTCTGGTCCAACCAGACAGTGAGGGGAAAAGAGGAAAATGGATTGTCAAACTGTTGGAGTATGACCTGCACATAAAGCCCAACAAGCTGATCAAGGGGCAAGGATTGGCCAAATTGCTATCAGAATCAAATTGTAAGGTGCTATAATTGCATCAAATCTTCACCCAATCAGATGCACCCATCATACAACCTGGACATGACAACTTACAAGTATTTTAAAACTACTTCTCTTCACCTTGGTATAAAAACATCATCTATTTTCTACAACATTTTGAATGTCCACCTGATGTGAAGAAGACAAAGGCCAGGTCTTTCAAGTTGAAAGCTATCAAGTTCTGCATTTCAAACTAGAGCTTGTATTGGAGAGATCCTACTCGCATTATGTTAAAGTTCCTTGATGAAAATTAAGCTGAACAGGTCACATCAGAAATGCACAGAGGAGTATGTGGAGAATTCTAGCATTGGAAGGCCACAACTCTCAAGATCCTAAGGGCAGGACACTATTGGCCCACCCTTTTCTTTGATGTTTTTGCTACTGTCAGGGCCTACAATGAATGCCAAATGTTTGCAGGGAAACATAAGTTACTATGACTACCCCTAAAACCTATAAATGCCAGTAGTCCGTTTCATCACTGGGGGTTAGACTTCATCGGAGAGATAAATCCACCCTTCAGTGGACAACACAAGTGGATCCTCACTCTATCGACTACTTCACCAAATTGATTGAGGTTGTGCCCACCATGAATGCCACTGACAAGGTGATCATCAATTTCCTGGAAACTAATATTTTTGCCAGATTTGGTTGCCCCAACAATCTAGTAACGGACAATGCCCAAGCGTTCAAATCCAAAGCCATGATTGACTTTTGTGCCAGTCACAACATTTCCGTGACACATTTCACAACTTATTATCCTTAGGGGAATGGTTTGGCACAGTCATCAAATAAAAATCTCATCATGATTATCAAAAAATTATTGACTGATAACAAGAAATCCTGGGACTCCAAACTTAAGCATGCTTTGTGGGTTGACAGAATCAACACTAATAAGTCTCTGGGAACCTCACCATTCCATCTTTTTTATGGCATAGATTTTGTTTTTCCCACTCAACTTGGTATACCAGTCCTAAAGTTCTTGCATGAGGAGATTGATGAATGCCATCCAAAGAAGAATCTTCTAGATTATGGAAGTCCACCAAAAAAGAGAATCACTGGAGCAGAGGACATGAGCATACCAGAGCAAGATCAAATCAAACTTTGATAAGAAAACCAAGAAGGATATTTTCAGGAAGGTGACCTATTTTTGAGGTGGGATGCCCGAAGGGATGACAAGTACAAACATGGTAAATTTGACAACCTCTGGTTTGGCCCTTTTAAGGTGGTTGAAGTTCTGAACAACAACACATTTATCCTGCACAACCTATATGATACAGAGATATTTGGAGGCCCCGTAAATGGGCGCTTCCTAAAACACTATTTTGTTTGAGGATGGGGAAAGGTCCCCCTTGTACCATAGATGTTTTCCTTTATTTTTTTCTTTTGATTAGTTATTCATGATGAATAAAGACTCCATAGCCCAATAAGGCACTCGGTTGTAGTTTCTGTTTTTAAGTTCAATAAAATGCATGGTTGAGGCACAATAACAGATACATAGGGATGACAGGAAGAAACAAGGGTAAGTGATGGAAGGCAAGAGCAGTTATTTAATCTAAAAGCACTGATCTACAGTTTTTGGCACCTCACAGGGATGAGCTATCCCCAGTTGGAGCCAATGTTGTAACCTAGGTCTGCACCCCTGCCTCTCCTCTCTTTTTCCCTATGCCTTCTTCAATTTTTCCTCTTCTGGTTGGTTAAGTCAGTTTCCCCATTTTTTTAGTCACTTGGTTCTTATTCTCATTTTCCTCTTTGAGTCTTTGTGCATTCTTAGTTTTGTTTTTTCCAAAGGATAAAATACATGTCCTATTTGGTTCGAATTACTTGTCATCATGTTTTCCATGGATTGAGATCACAACAGGTTGACCAAGCATTTTTGTATGCACATGAAAGACACGTAGACAAACACAATGATCCAAAGCGATTGACTTCATGTCGAAACGAACAAGGTAAGTTTCAACGGTAGAGATGCATCAGGCCAATCAGATCAACGACTCTCGTCCATTTGGGGGGTGCAAAATCATGTGGAGTTTAACATCAAGAATTATCCAAAGTCCCAAACTCCCGAAGCATTTAGCATGGCTTAAGATCGAGTTAATTAGTGATAAGCACTGGCTAATCACTTTGGAGATTTTCTTTCGAGATATTTTCATGATTTACATCCAGAAATTCCTAAAGTGTCGAAGTGTCGAAGAACCGAAGTGCCGAAGAGATGAAGAGCCGAATTGTCGAACAACCGAAGACCCGAAGAAAATATGGACCATCCATTAGTGGGGACACGCGACAACAAATCATTCACTTCAGATATTTTTCTTCGAGATATTTGTCAGGTTTCACATTCGAAACTCTTGAAGCCAGAAATTCTGGAAATCCGAAGTGAATTTGTACTGTCCATCAGTGGTGACACACGACAACAGATCATTCACTTCAGAGATTTTCCTACGGAATATTTTTCATGCTTCAAATTTGAAACTCTTGAAACCCGGACTTCCGAAGAGAATCTGGACCGTTCATCGATCACGACATGTGGCGACAGATCTCCCTCTTCGGATATGTGTCATCAGGTCACCACGTCACTTCGCAAACATGTCACTCTGGGAGGAAACAACATAGTTGAGTAAGTAAAGGACTCCCGAAGACCCAAAGTAAATCTTGACTGTCCATCAACAATGACATGTGGCACTCATCAAACATGACACAGGGCACTCATTAGTCATGGCATGTGGCATTCATTCCAGGTCATTTGGTTGTCATTCATCCATTTCCACATGACATGTGTCACCCTTCTTTCCATGACACATCAGAAGCCGTGACATCATATGATGCTAGGCCACCATCTCACTTTGGATATTTTCCTCTAGGATATTTTTCATGTTTCACATTCAAAACACCCGAAGCCCGAAATTCTGAAGTGAATCTAGGCCATTGATCCCAAGTCAATGAGAACCATCAATCCTTGCAGCAGGTAAATATCACTCGGATCACAGATAGTAATTAGATCGCTGACCATACTTCATTGCGGGGACGCAAACTAATCGAGCGTTAATTTTACTAAGCGGTCCCGCAATTGGAAGTGTGGTAATGTTGGAAGGGTACATGGCAAATTGTGGTGGATTGCGGGCCCAAAGGTGGTCTGGATCCAAACCGCCCCTCGATAGGTCCCGCAATCACGTGCTTAAATGACATCAAATCACTGCGTCACCTCCACTCATCCCACTCACTACTCTCTCTCCTCTTGCCACCCAACACTTGTCCTCCGATAATCCCCATGCTAATCTCCATCGGCGGTGGCCCACCTCTCCAGATCAACGGTCCTTATCGCATCTCGGACCCCCTCAAACTTTTTTCCTTTAATGGTGGGGGGGGTCCAGGAAAGTAGTTTCCCCACTGTGGGCCCTACCTAACGTGGCGTCTCCTCAAGAACTCGCCGCCCCCCCCTAATTCTCTTACTGCCTGCCCCTGCCCCCCCTCTGGGATCCTGCCGAATCGTCTTTCAATACTGCCCCCTCTCACCTTTCACCACATGTTCTTCCACTCACCTCCCAGCCTATCTACTCCTCCTCCCTCTATGTGCCACCTGTATCCTTCACTACACATCGCCAAGTCCATACTCTTGATACCTCCATCGTATTCACACCTCCTCTCACTTTTTGACATCTGTCTTCACATGTCACCTACCTTCGCATCCACTCATCCCGTCTTCCTATTGGACACCCACCTCCACGTCTTCCTATTCACAACCAGTTCATCAGAGTTAAAGTGAGGAGAAGGGTCAAGTACAGTCAAGATGGATTGTGCTTGGTTTCCGAAATCTTAGACACAGACATAGAGTTAAGTCTCAGTCACAGGTCGACGCAGACTAGTTCTAGAAACACTTCAACAAACTCATCTTATACAACCGGTTATCTCTAGTGGCCTCTAACAAATCCCAGACATTCCATTGTTCAACACAGAGCTCAGATCTGTCACTTCGAGGCCTATTTTAGGACAATTCAGTTCCTCCAATGCATGCATCAGTTTTTGTCTCAGAGACAGTAGTAGATTTTAGTTGATTAATTCCCAAATTTCTTAGATTAGATACAAGAGTGGTATTCTATGTGTGATAAGAACCACTCTTTCTCATTAAGTCCAGTGTCTTAGTAAAGTTAAGATTTTTTTTACGAATAGTTGTCTAAATTTAGGTCTCAGTCCCCTATGGACGAGAGCCTCTGCAACTCTTTTAAATAGTTAGCTTTTGGATATTGTAAGGGTTAGATTTTTGGGGGGAAAGAATAACAATACACTACACTGGTTGGACCTGTTCTATGCATGGATTAAATCTCTCTACCTGGTGAACATACTATTGATGACAATGTTTTGTTCAAATCTTTATATGTTTTTATTCTTATCTTGAATACAATTTTTGGTTTGTGCAACGTACATTTCATTTCCTTTGAGCTATTGTATAACTTGTTTTCACAGATATGAAACCTGTCAAATAACTAATGCTTTGGTGAAGATTTTTTTTATTTGTAACCTATGGGAGTAACTGATTTTTTGATACATGTTTAATGTCTTGAAATAATATTTTAAGTATTGAACTTCTTGTAGCAGGTTATTCATTGAGTAGTTTGTTGTTTCCCCCTATTTTTCTATTATTGCACTGGTCTATAATTAGTGTACCACCAACCAAGGAGGACCCTCATCCCTATCATTCTTCCAACCCAAGCGTCCTTTTGTCTTGATAGAATAACCCTCTGACCAACCAACACAAAAATAAAAGAAACAATCATTCTAAACTAATAGGTGGCCTAGCTTTTCCCTTTAGTAGTCAGGTGCAGACATTAGGACCAACATATTTTGGCATCATTGTCGGGGAACAGAGCAAAAAAATATCTTTCCTTGGGAGAATGACAATTAATTAGTTCTGAACTTTGATGGTGAACAAATATCACACACAAACAAACTGCCATCTTTCACCTGACGACTTCACTGAGTAAAATTTAACGAAGAAATACTAGTGCCCAGAAAAGGATTCAACATATCCAAAACTGAGCAGAGTAAAGTCAAGAAGGCTCATTCTAATTTTGAGAATAACACAATAGTCTCTGAGCCAAAAAGACAACTAATAAAATCTATCGTAGCCTAGAGATATACTTCCCCCCTCAAGGGTAAAGTTGCACACAAAGAGTGTTGATTAAGGTTGGTTGTCATTGATGTCAACCCTTGAAGAAAGCCCCGTAGCACAAAAGTTTGGGTAATGGACCCAATATTGTTTGATGTAAATATGACTCATTATTGTTTTGTCATGGTTGATAAGAAGTAAATATGGAT
>ML788049.1:132502-146761 GCA_009831015.1 Picea engelmannii
ATACCACCTATCCCCCAAAAAAAACTGCTTTCCCCATTTTTTTTTAAATCGCCCAATTTTGCATGTTCAACATGTCATCTTCCGAAGGATATTCTGGGCAAACAGAGACGTATTTTAAAAAACTGAGAGTGGTTTTTGTTCAAAACGGGATGAAGAACACAAACCTCTTCCATATTTTGCATAGGTGCCATGAGAAGGGAGAATCAAATCCATCTTCGAGCCCCATTTTTCCAGTTTTTCATTTTTCTGTTACAGTCCTGATTTTGTGGGAGCTGTTTCGGCGAGCTAGAGGCGAATTTGGCGAAACCAAAAGATGTTTTTGTCCATAATAGGCTCATATAAAATCATTTCCTTCAGTTTTGGCCCAGGTGTCAGCGTTGAAGAGAAACATGTCTGAGCGTACCCCTATTTTCAGCAGATTCGGCCAAATTTGCAGTGCTAGATCTTTGGGATTTACTTGCTATTTCCGGCCAGAAGGATCAAATTCAATCTCCTGTGCCTACGGATTGTGATGTTTATTTATATCCATGTTTGTAATAGAGTAGGGGTTTATTCTTTCTCCCAGGAAGGCTGTTCTCTGTAATATTTTTCAAATTTATCAACAATAAAAGGGACTTTTTCACAGGATTCTTTTGTGTTGACGATTGGTGAAGTCTTCTTTCTTCGTCAAATGTGATTCTACTCAGTCATCATTATGTTTTATTTTTCTGATTTTTAAAAGGATATTTAGCACATAATTTATCTCTAATACTCTATGTCGAGCTTTTAAAATATTAATGTTTTCTTCCGATATTACAATGATGAAATTCTTAAACGCGTTGTTATTGTGATTGACCATCTCCTCTACTTCTGCTGTACACCTCTTTACTTTAAAAGGATCCAACGTTTGCATTAAATTTCCCTGTGGAAATACCTTGTAAATTTGCGTTTGATTTCAAACTTGTCACAGACCCCATATCCTAATGGGATTCTAAAGTAGTCCTTTCAACCAAACACCTCAAATCTAAAATCCAAACTCTGAACTCATTAGCTAGCCTAATATCTATTCAAACAAATCTATATCAAACAGAGAGATCCCTCTCTGAGTATTGGAGGGATAGATCCAAGACTCGAAGTGGTTTTGATGTTGCCTCTGTGACTGCCTCCAAAGCCTTGGGTAAATTACAGAGTGCTAACAGAATGGCGACCGTACTGGGGAACTTTCTCCAGTAGTGTACTTCAAGTTCCAGATCTGATCATTGATGGTGGACAGTGACCAAACACAAGAAAGAATAATATATTTCACCTGGCAACTCTAATCTCCAGATCAGTTCCAATTCGAAGACTCCACTGGAGGAAGGACCTGAAGCATGACCAAGCAGCCTAGAAAGAGCAGGTATTCAAGTCCTAATTGTATTCAAGATGTTATAGAATTTTTCTATAATTATCTTCTCTCTTATTCTGATCCTGTTCAAGAGTACATTGCTAAAGTTTACATTGATCATTTGAAAATTGATGAGCTTCCAGAGACTAACCCCCAAATTGTGGATCTTGTACATACTCATACACGTGTGCACATCCCATATGCACCTGTAGAAATTCCAGTGAGACATAAGCCTCATGCTTTATCTCCTACTCTTGCTAAACCTTTGGATGGTTGTAAGCCTCTTGCTTCACCTCCTGTACCTGCCAAAATCCTAGATAGATACAAGCCCCTAGATTTGCCTCCTATCCTCCATGACCTCCTTGCCAATTATAACAACAAACTACCTATATTTGATGGAGAGAATGCCAATGTCACTTCTGAAAAACACATCCAGAGGTTTGAAGATTTCCTTGACCTTTATGAGGTTGAATATGACGATGTCTATATCAGGATGTTTGCCTAGTCTTTTCTAGGCAAAGTTAAAAATTGGTTTAAAAACCTTCCAGTTGCAAGCATCAGAAATTTTCATCAGTTCATGCAATTTTTCTTAGATAGGTGGGTGATCATGAGAAATGTCTTTCTCATCCTAGAAGAATATGACCATTTGAAAATACAACCAGGGGAAATAGTACAATATTTTTCGGCAAGGTTCAATAAGGTATATCATGCAATGCCTGTTGATATAAGGCCACCCCCAGGATCAGATCACTTGCATTTCCCAGATGCCTTTGATCCTGAGATGTCATTCCAATTAAGAGAAAGGAACACTGCAACACTTGAAGAAATGAAAAAGGTTTCAGTTGATGTGGAGGCCAACTTGCTGATCAAAAGGTCAAAGGTAAAGAACGAAGAAAAGGAGTAGTTGAAATCTTCAGAAGCTAAATTGGACATTCCGGGTAGCACCATGGAAGAAATGTTGCATAGGATTAGCATAAGATAAAAACTCGATGTTCAAAGACATCATGTTCCATTGATTTCAGAGAAAGAAAAGGTCATTGTTCCCAAACATTTTGCAGCTCACCCTTGGTAACATTGTTTGGATAATGATTCTTTCATGTATTCAATTCACGACGTAGTCAAAGATGAAGCTCCATCTCAACTTGCAGAAGAACAACCAACTCATATGATGTGCATGTTTAATGACATTTCTTACTTGGATAATCTACCCAAGTGTGATTAGTATGTTCATGATCATGAATCTGAAATAGATGTGGACTGTTCAAAGAAATCAGCAACATGTCGTTGGCAGGAAGAATATCAGTTACAACTCAGATATGACAATCAACCTTTGCACAACAATCATGACAACAATGAGGAAAATGCATAAAATTTCAAAGTAAGAGAAAAATCTTTTCCCTTATGTTTCTCATCTTTTCAATTTCTGAAAAGAAACTCTAGGCCAGTTGTAAATAGTGAAGATAGAAAATTCTCTGATCAATCAGTTGAAGATGCCATTTTTGATATGGAGGCTATTCAAACCCATAATTGCAGCCCTTGACCTACTTTGATTTTCAAATTCTAGATGAAAGCTTAAATCCTAAGACAAATTATGAGTTAATCCAAAATAAATATGTACCATTATGCTTTAATTCATTTCAGTTTTTAAAAAAGAATCTTGAGTATACGCTAAGGGATTAACACACAGAAAAACAATAAGTTTTAGTGGAACCAACACAACAGTCATTTCAATTTCTACAGGATCCGATATCCGATGTGTTGGATGACTTTTGTTGTCAAAGTCATTTTCCATCATCCAGCTATGGGATGAAAATATGTTATGATATTGACATGATCCGACAGTCAACTCCATTGTCTTTTTCAGCAAAAGTCTCATTACAAATCCCATTAGAAAATTTGCAGCCATATCAAGAATTTTTTGAGGATCTAGATAGCATAGATACAGTGCCAGATCATGTTGCTGACTTGGTTAAATTTGAACATTAGGAGATAGGTCATGTCTATTATGATCCTATAACTGTATACATGGAATAACTATTGTTTTCAGAATTTCCATTGATTCTCAAATGTTTTGGAATTGTTCACAATCCAATAACTTCGTATTGTGAAGACCAGGCTGGAAATTACTCTCAAGCACGAGTAATAGACTTATTTCTGAGTTTTATCAAAGACAGTGGAGGAATGGAGTTATTAGATCAACTGTTGGATTGGCTGCATTGGCATTTTTCAATTACTTAGTTGAGCAGTGATTGCAGTAGATTAGGATAGGAGAGTGTGAATAAGCTCAACATTTCGAGCATCTATTTTTCAACAATGTTATTTTTTATTTTGTCTCATTTGAAAGATCAAAATAGGTACAGGTTGCAGAATAAGATTTTGGGATCAACCCAATGAATAAAGCACCGGTCCGCATGTTCAGAGTTTAGTGGTTCTTGAAACCTCCTAAAATAGCTACCATCCCCAGGTGGAGCCTATGTTGGTGAGCTATAGTCATAGGTAACTCGATTCTTTGGCTGTTGATTTGGCGTTGCTCCCGTGATGAAGAAATCTAGCTTGGTTGATTCCTTTTCCCCCTCCATCCGTTTCGCCCGATCCTTCATCACCCAACTGCATCCTTCATTCACCTCTGCACCCTCACTCCCTTGCCTATTTGTCCTATTGACCACAGCTTGCCTGCCACTTGTCCTTGCATGAATAAACAAACTTAGGATAATAAACGAATAATATTAAAGGGTTAGTGGCATTTTCTAATGCTTGTTATCCTAATAAAGTTGTTTTAAATAGGATAATTTAAAATAAAATAATGATTAGATTAATTAATTATTAAATTAGTCTAATTAAGTTAGTTGCTTAGGTTAGTGTTTGATTAATTTAAATTAATTATAAAACAAATTATAAAACATATATAATTAACCACATATATTAAAAACATATGTAACAAAATATAATCATAATAAAAACAAATAAAACACAAATAAACACAAAACACGTAAAAATATATAAAAGAAAAACAATACAATAAAAAATTAAAGTAAAAAAAAACAAAAAAAAAACGTATATGAAATAAAACATAGAATATAATAAAACAAAATTAAAATAAACAAAAAACAAAACATAAAACAAAAAATTAAAAATTAAACAACAAAATAAAAACTATCCTAAAGTTTAAACACTCACCATCTCCCCCATGCATATCGAACGCCCCCCCCCCCCTCACGTCCCATCAGCTCAGGGGGGTCCGATATGAGTTGTTTACTAAAACCACTCCCGAACACTTGGAAGATCCACAAGCCAGCGGACCCCCCCCCAAAAAAAAAACCGCTTTCCAATTTTTTTTTTAAATCATCCATTTTTGCCTGTTCAGCATGTCATCTTCCGAAGGTGATTCTGGAAAAATGGAGACGTATTTTAAAAAATGAGATTTTTTTTGTTCATCACGGGATGAAGAACAAAAACCTCTTCCAGATTTTGCATAGGTGCCATGAGCAGGGGGAATCGAAGCCATCTTCGAGCCCTATTTTTCCAGTTTTTCATTTTTCTGTTACAGTCCTGATTTTGTGGGAGCTGTTTCAGCAATATGGAGGCGAATTTGGCGAAACCAAAAGAGGTGTTTGTCCGTAACATGCTCATATAAAATAAAATCTTCCAGTTTTTGCCCAGGTGTCAGCATTGAAGAGAAACATATGTCTGAGCCTACCACTATTTTCAGTAGATTCGACCAAATTTGCAGTGCCAGATCTTTGGGATTTACTTGCTATTTTCGGCCAGAAGGATCGAATCCGATCTCCTCAGCCTAAGGATTGTAATGTTTATTTATATCCATGTTTTTAATAGATTAGGGGTTGATTCTTTCTCCCAAGAACGCTGTTCTCTATAATATTTTTCAAATTCATCAGCAATAAGAGGGACTTTTTCATAGGATTCCTGCGTGTTGACGATTGGTGAAGTCTTATTTCTTCGTCGAATGTGATTCTACTCAGTCATCATTATGTTTTATTTTTCTAATTTTTAAAAGGATATTTAGCACAAAATTTATCTTTGATACTCTGTGTCGAGCTTTTAAAATCTTAATGTTTTCTTTCGATATTACAATGATGAAATTCTTAAATGCTTTGTTAATGTGATTGACCATCTCCTCTACTTCTGTTGTACACCTCTTTACTTTAAAAGGATCCAACGTTTGCATTAACTTGCCCTGTGGAAATACCTTGTAAATCTGCGTTTGATTTCAAACTTGTCACAGACCCATAGCCCAATGGGTTTCTAAAGCAGCCCTTTTAGCCAAACACCTCAAATCTAAAATCCAAACTCTAAACTCATTAGCTCGCCTAATATCTATTCAAACAAATCTATATCAAAAAAAGATATCCCTCTCTGATTCTTGGAGGGATAGATACAAGACTCAAAGTGGTTTTGATTTTTCCTCTGTGACTTCCTCCAAAGCCCTGGGAAAATTACAGAGTGTTAATAGCAGGCTAAGGAGCCTAGTGCGATCTAGACCACCTCATAAGAGAACTTAACCCGACTAAGAATAGTTGTAAAGCGCGCGACGCTGTAGTTAAGAACTACTATAATAAAAGAGCTAAGAGCCAGAGCTTTGTGGACGTATCGCAGGAGGGGGTGAACCACGGTAAAACCTGTTTCATATGATTAAATGCATGTGTTCCTTTGTCGTCTTTAGTAGATATTGTTATGCTAATTGAATGAGCTGTTATATTTCATGCATAATCATAAATAATGGTGTATTGTGTTGATAAATTACTATAGCACTTTTAACATACAGTTCTCAGATTCTCCACTCAATCCTAGGATGCAAACACATGAGTATTGTAGCCACCCATTAAGACTATCTCAGGTGAGACGACACAGTGCACCCTGTGCACTGCATTGCCTTCTGGTTTACTATGAGGGCCGATAGTTTTAGAGGCTTTGTTGGAACCCCGAATAAACATGAACCCTTGATCACTCAATACGAACTCAGACATGATATAAATAAGTAGTAAACCAATAAATGGTTCCATTGTCATTGGTAGGAACATAAGGGGATTGAGTAGATGAGATATGTTGAAGACCTAGTAAAAGATACGTAAGATCGGCGGGAGGCAGATCAAGAAAATATTAAATAAAAAATGAACCACTAGCAGGGGATGTTAATACCATGGAATCCCACAAAATCTGAGATTGAAAGCTGCCTAAGAATGAAAGAGTTGGAGTTTGCGCAGAAAGATAACATAAACGCTAGAGTAACACCCCACAAATATATGGAGAAATACATGTTTATTGATTTGCATGAAGTCATTTTATGTGATTTTCCACACTTATTTCAGGAGTGGATACTAAGGTTGAAGGATAACCACACCATGAACCAAATCCGACAGTTAGAGTGGACCCCAATACAGATTGAGCAGTTACAGCAGGTGAACAACAAATTCACCCGCGCAATAGATTTTTGGCTCGACAGTATTGTGGCAGGATTTATAACAGAGTTTGCAGTGGATACAACAAAGTCGTACAATGCAGCGGAGCAAGAGTTTCTACGTGGACCTCAAGGAAGGTACATTAGATCGTTGTATACTTCTATCAAGATATTTCTATACAACAAAGGTGTAATGACAATGGATTTGGACAACTAAACTTCCATGCGTGCATGGGGGGAGGGGGGAAGCACTGATAGAAAGAGGAGAAATGGAAGGAGGAAAGGATAAGGGACAGAAGGATGAACCCTTGGACCTAATCATGATGGATGGTGAAAAGATCAAGCGGATCATGGCGACAACTGGAAATACACGTAGCGGAGTACCCTACCAATATAAGGTGAATACCAAGAAGAGAGTTGTAGTCACGAGGGAAGGCTTGGAAAGTGATGAGGAAGAGGTAGAGGATCTATGGGATGTGGCGTAGATTGAGGAAATCATGTGCGCAACATATGAGAGGAAGATAAGAGGTCCAAGAACGGGAAGAGAAGGCAAAAATCCTATCCATATTAATGTCAGTGTGGAACCCATAAACCCATGTGCGACTAATACACCAAAGAGAACACCACCATTTAGACAACCGGATTTCGGGAGAATAAAGACAATAGGAAGTACATATACATAAGGAACAACAACCAGAGGAGCCAATTCAAGCAGTGCTAGTCAAGTATATACACTGCGCGGAGGTAGTAGTTCAACATCAGAATGGTAGGACATGATCCCACCATTAGGCTACCATAATTTAAAGGAGAAGCGATAGAGGACCCAGAGAAACATTTGTTCATCTATGAGAATATTTGGGAAGAAAAATAGATCACAGACGAAGATACTAAACTCGCACAGCTAGCAATTACATTAATGGATCACACACTAGATTGGTATATGATTTTAGCTACAAACAATCCACCAGGGACAACCAGAACAATCGCAGACATCAAGAAATTGCTGATAAATGAGTTCCAGAAGTCAAGTTCAGAAGATCAGTACATGGATGAGATGATCGAAATTAGACATAAATTGGGAGAATATGTATGTGATATTGACCAGATATTCAAGTGAATGAAGGGAAAGTTGAAATATCTCATGACCGATATGCAACATAGATACATGTTTGTCAATTCACTATTACGACACTTAAAATATCCATTGCGACAATAGAATTTTCAGACGCAGGAAGAGGCTCTGCAGGCAACCCTGGAACTAAAAGAAAACCAATCAACAGATGGATCTAGCCATTGAAGAACTGAAGGAGGATTTGAAGAACTTAACGTTCCAACTAAACCAAAATAAAAGTAAGGACAAACGAGAAGTCATTTGGTGTACTACATGCAGGACGAAAGGATGGCACAAGAACGAATGTCCAACATTCGTGCAGTATATGGCAGCGAGAATGCCAAATCCGTTACCAACATGAGGAATATGGAGCAAAATCTGAAAGAAACTGAGCCATGATCCATATCACTTCCCAATGATGCATAAATACCAGACAGTCCCAAAGATTTCATATTGCAACTTTTTCAAGTCAGTGGGCCACGATGACAAATATTATAGAACTATGGAATTGATGCGAGAGAGGACATCAGATGCATATAGAGTGCAGGTAGATATGATTACTGGGAAAGCCACGCCACAATTTAACTAAGTTGCAATCCCATACAACACTGCGCAGCAGCAGTATAAGACTGTGCAACAACCCTATAATACCGCGCAACCACAGTACAACACATCACAAACTTAGTACAATACTGCGCAGTATAATCAGGTGCATCAGTATAATGTGTCGAGAGGAGATCGAGCAGGCTAAAGATGTAGAGGATGAGCAATAGGAGGTTTTCGAAGAGGCAGAGGACCAGTGGTATGTCACAACTTCCAACAATTGGGACATTATGCAAGGGAATGTCCACTTCCACCAAGAACGTGTATGTATTGTCGCGCATCAGACCATGATACGTAAGAATGTCCGACATTATTAGTAAAAATCTAATAAAAGAGGAGCTAGAACAACCAAAACATTCAGTGGATTTCAGATGAAGCGAGGGACAAAGGATGAAACATCAACATAGTCACCTGCGAAGGAGCTAAAACAGGAAACAACACAGTCCAACAAGAGCCAATACAACACCAGCGGGTGAAGAAGAATGACAAACCAAGGAACCAGTTCGATGCACAGAATGAGAAGGAGATATTTAAGCAAGCTAGACAAGAATTTCAGAAGGACGATAATGCATCAAATTCAACTGCGCAACAAAACAAGGAAACACCAGAATACGCGATGCCTCCATTATTGGATCATACCAACAAAATGCAACCCATGGGACAAGTAAGTACAATTAAAGTATTTTTGCAATCATGTGTAAAAGTATTAAATGATCCATCATCTGTCAAAATATTGCAAAACATATTAGAAATATGTAGCATAGAGAGGGAAGGAAAACTAGAGAAAAAAGCCATCAATCACCTACATACAAGGAGAAGAACAAGTAGGGAGTTCAGACTGAATGCCAACATCATATATTTCAACATTGGAGACATCATTCTAGATCTAGGATCTGAAGTTAATGTATTACCAAAGAATACATGGAAACACATGGGAGAGCCCACATTAGGACATTCACCTATTCAACTGAAACTAGCAAACCAACAAAAAGTCCTACCAATTGGTAGACTAAAAGGAGTGACAATAGACCTGGATGGAGTACACACTAAGGAAGACTTTGAAGTGATTGAAATAGTGGATGACACAACACCATATCCAACATTGCTTGGTTTGGATTGGGCGTTTGACAACCAAGCCATAATCAATTTGAAGACACGAAAAATGACATTTGAGTTAGGTGAATATAGGGTCATCACGCCATTAGACCCATAATAAGGGGAAAGGTTTGCAAAAGCCACTTTCTTAGACTTAGAAGAAATCAACCAATTGTATAGAACAACTGCGCACAATGAGGATTATGTGAACCCAACTCCAGATGGGATACTTAGTTGGCGGAGAATTACTTCATGTGTGACAGATTCAGATACCGGTTTAAAGAACTGGAAACAAAGGCTACACAAAGTTTCCATGAGAATATGTGCACAAATAGACTGCAAAGTAAGATGGGTAGGCACAGAGATAAAGGAACCACCTAGTTTCCACGGAATAAACGATCTAGAAATATTCTTGGCACATTACGAAGACAAAGTTTTAGAGAATCAAAGACTTTTATCACTTGACATAGCACTCAAGGCCACACATCCAAGATGGTGGGGCACACACAAAGAGACAATCATATATTGGTACCAATGTAGGCGGTTACTGCGCATACGGTTCGATGCAAAACATAAAAACAACAAGCAACATAAGTATGGTGGACACGGGGCACCAGCAGAACACTTGGAGAAGTGAAGAACACTGTGGAAAATGACACCCCCAGAGGAATGGCCTCATTAGTTCATACACACTCTAGAGGGAATACCATCGAACTGGTATACAGACCAGGAACTGCACAAAGGAACTGTAACCTGGACGGTATTGCAACATAATTTTACAGTCACTTTTTCATTCGAGCATGAAAACCCCAACATAGATGCAACTCTTAAACATATAAGAGGGATGATATTCATCAAGGAACCAGAAGTTGAAATCAAAATAGAAGAACAACAGTGGAACAAATAGGCAATCAAAGAACTGTTGTCATGTTACCATGTGCAAGAGGAAGCACCACATGAAGATGATCTGTGCGATATTCAGATTAAGGAAGCGGAAGGTGAAACAAAAGTGGAGGGCCCACCTATAGAATCAAAAGTCATTGTTGCGCCAATCATGGTGAATAAAGTCAACATTGGGACAATTGACAATCCTAAAATGGCTAGCATTGGAGATTATTGGGATGAGCAAATAGTAGAAACCATAACAGAGTTATTGCGCAAATACAACGACATGTTTCCCACAACATTTACAGAGATGAAGGGTATAGCAGGAGAGCTAGGACAAATGAAGATACCACTCAGAGCTGAAGAGAGACCAATCAGACAACGACCATACAGATTGAACCCGATATATAAGCATAAATTCAAAGCTGAGATCGACAGGATGCTTGAAGCGGGAATCATAGAACTAGTGGAAAAATCGGAATGGATAAGCCTGATGGTAGTTCAGGAGAAACAAAAAAGGAGGGATAAGCATATGCGTCGACTTGAGGAAGTTGAATGATGCATGCCTACATGACACGTTCCCTACACCTTTGACAGACGAAGTGTTAGAGAACGTAGGAGGACATGAAGTTTACTCATTCACTGATGGATTCTCAGGATATCACTAGATCAAGATAGCACAGGAAGACATACACAAGACCACATTCGCTATAGAATGGGGATCCTACCAGTACACAGTCATGACATTTGGACTGAAGAATGCACCAACAATATTTTCCAGAGTAGTCATCGCCATGTTTAAGGAATTCATCCATCGATTTCTAGAGGTATACTTGGACGATTGGATCGTCTATAGTTTGTTGAAAGACCATGTAGAGGTCTTATGAATGATATTAGAAAGATGCAGGTAGTGCCAGATATAATTAAACAAAAAAAATGTATATTCAGAACACAGTTTGGGATACTATTGGGCCATATAGTATGCAAACAAGGCCTATTAGTAGATCCTACAAAGATTGCAGTAATAGTTAACTTCCCATCACCAAAAACAGTCTGTCAACTAAGAGCGACATTGGGACACACAAGATACTACAGAAAATTTATCAAAGGATACACGCAGATTAACGTGCCAATGGAAAAAATGTTAAGAAAATATACAAAGTTTCAATGGAACGACAATTTCCAACATGGTCTGGATACGCTGAAAGAAAAGATGGTCACCGTGCCAATACTAATATTTCCAGACCGGGAGAAGACATTCCACGTACATGTAGATGTTGGCAAATGTTTAACAAGTAGTATGCTTGTCATTGATGGCAAGTACAAACAATGGAGATGGCAGGATAAGGAGGATAAAATCCCTTGGGGATTCGGACGTGAAATCTCAGGAGAAACAACGTTGAGGAAAACGCGCGCAGCAAGGCTCAAGCTATCGTATTTCTCAGAGGAGATGGAAGACATAGATCCACAGCTGTTGGATCTCATTCAGAAATCCCGTCAGCCTCCAGATCGGACTAGAGCTGCATGAGATTTACCATCGGGAAATGCCAAGGTGAAATCCCGACAGAACATCGACCGTCAGATCTGATTATAGACAAGAAAAGCGCACCAAAAAGGAGGATAGATCTCAGACGTTAGATCCAAGCGTAGGACCCGACCACTGTTGGATCGAGGAGAACCTGCATGGTCTTTAAAGTGCAAGGAGGTTTGGCTGCGGTCATGGGGATAACGGTCATATGGACCAGGAGCCTAGCCATCGGAGTTTCGAGAATCGTGAGTTGGATATGTCAAAGTTCATTGACATCACAAACTCTGAAATCGCGATGAGTGAAATCCCGACTGAACCTGAACCGTCAGATCAAGATATGATCTAGACCATCGACTCGACCCACGACAACATACCACGTCAGCGAGGGACACGTGGCACAACTAGGTAATGACAGGTGTCAGGAAAAATCAACACTTCAGGAACATGTAAGTCGCGAATCAGAGTGACACGTGGTAGTATTTAACACGTGTCAAATCACGTGTGACGTCAGTAGAGAATCGGGGATCGAAGGATCGGGGATTCCGTAGGCATGTGCATGGTGACATCGAAAATGCCGAAACCCCGATGAGAGGTTTGACCGAGGTCATGTGTTGACGGTCATATGGTCCAAGGCCTATAGCCAGCAGGGCTAACACGTGGAAAGGAGCGTCGAGATTTGGACGATCGGGAATCACGCAGGTGTATGCATTGAGGCATCACAAACCCCGTAGCCCCAATGAGGTAAGACTGTGGTCACAGCCCTTGGTCACATCAGCGAGAGATGGACAGAGGTTAGAAGAAAAGGAGGAGCCGAGCCTTGTCGCACGGTCAGGTGGAGAACGACACAGAAGGTGACACGACAGGAGTGGGGCCCTTCATCAATACTCCACCATTTAGGACCCCCTCTGTATTAAAGACAAAAAGGCAAGGGGGGTCCGGAATCAAATGAGAGATGTTGATCTGGACACTTTAATCCTGACTGCTCGAGAGATGCGTGCCCAATTATGGACCCCCCCCCTCCGCTTAAATATAGAATGGCAAGGGGGCTCCAGAATCGAATCCAGACCGTAGATCCGAGAGCACAAATATTGACCGTCTAGATTTTCTCACCACATATCCAACGATGTAAATGAATTTAAACAAAATCAGAGGGCTACTAAAGCACGACGCAGTGAGACTACCAGAAACCATTGATGACGTCTGCTAGAGAAGTCGAAGAGACCGCTGAGTGATCGCCAGAAGAGATGAAGAGCTCCAAGCTTCGTCCAAGTGAAGAAAGACTACTCTTAGAAGGAATTGACATATGGATGAGTGTGGAAGCTTGTAACTAAAACAGAGAAGGTGAGCTCGACTTTCATAGAGAAGATGAAGAATCTCAACTGCTAGAGAGACTGAGGAATCTCAACATAACATCCAGTAATGCTGAATGCATGGGAAAACGGCCAGAGAAGCTGAAGAGTCACGATGATAATCAGACAGAACACTTGAGAGGTGGAGGATAACGGTTCAGAGTCAGCATGCAGAGGTATTTCGAACACTGCATGCACAAGGTGCACAGAAGCTATAAATACATGGTACAGAGAAGAGATTCAGGGTTTTTTTTTTTGTTGCTGCTAGAATTTGCGGTTGCGATTGGCCGTTGCTGCTGCTGTTGGAGTTGGCTGTGAATGTTGTGGGTGAAGGTGATTTATGTGTGAAGGAGGAGGAGAAGTGCAGCAGCTGAAGAGCACAGAAGAGGAACTGTGCAGTGAATGGACATGGTGCACTGAGGATAAATCGCAGAAGAACAGACAGTGCAAGTGAGATGTGCAGAAAGGCAGTGTGGTAGAAGGAGAACAACGAGATGCAACAGAACAGTGATAAGTCGGGTAAGCCATTGTTGAACATTATATCACTGTAGCAAGTTTCAGATTCAAAGATTCATATTTTAGGGTGGTTGGGAGGTGCTAGGGAGGACAGTTGTCCTCAGAGGTTCAAGTGGTTGCTTGAACACAGGGAGTTGGTGCTTCCTTCTAGTTGGTGCTAGAGAAACCATGGAGTTGGTGCTTCCTTCTAGTTGGTGCTAGAGAAACCAGGGAGTCGGTGCTTCCTTCTAGTTGGTGCTAGAGAAAACAAAGAGTTGGTGCTCTCAGCAAGTTGCATCTTGCTAAACAGAGGTTGTAGCCTCATTATGAGTTGGTGCTCATATGTATGATAATGTAAAGAATGTAATTATTACGTATCATATAAAGAAAAAGAGGTTTTTACCCTGTATGGGT
>ML788049.1:154563-171852 GCA_009831015.1 Picea engelmannii
GAGGTTTTTACCCTGTATGGGTTTCCTTGGAAAATATCTGTCTCTGTGTTTCTCATATATGTGACTGATGCTGAATGTGCCTGTGTTTATTTCTCTACATTATTGTGATCATCATTCAGTGTTTCTGCAAAGAGTTTTTAAAAAAAGCATAATTGTTTAAGCACGGTAACAACTGATTCACCCCCCCCCCCTCTCAGTTGTCCAACAATAGACACATCATCCATAGCACTAGGAGCTATCTTGGCATAGCTAGGAGCAAGGGATTTGGATCACCCTATATAATTTGCGAGCAGAAAGATATTAGAATCATAATAAAACTATAACACCATAGAGAGAAGGCCTACCTATGGTCTACGCACTGCAGAAGTTCAGACATTAATTATTGGGAAAAAAATTTAAGATGTTCACAGGTCACTCAACCCTTAAATACCTAGTCAACAAGACAGTGTTGGGGGGGAGAGTCTGTCAATGGTTACTACTATTTCAAGAATTTGACTTTGAAGTAATAGTCAAGTCAGGAAAATTGAATGCAGGACCTAACCACCTATCAAGGGTCATAAACGGAGAAGAACCTACGAATCTCGAGGACAACTTCCTGGACGCACAATTATTTTTCAGTCCAGATTGTTGATGAATACTTTGCAGATATCATTCACTACTTGGGCATGTGTACTACGCCGCATGAATATAACACTGCATAGAAGAAAAAATTTGTAGTCTGAGCTGCAGACTAACAACTGATCGTAGGAAACTTATAAAAAATGGGTGCAGATAGCATCTTGCGAAGATATGTGCTAGAACATGAAATACCAAGAGTTTTAACAGAATCCCATGAGGGAATAACAAGAGGAAATTACGCAGGAAAATCTACTATGCAGAAGGTATTGCGCGCAGGAATATGGTGGCTGACCATTCACAAAGACTCAAAGGAGTACTGTCAGAGATGCGATGTCTATCAAAGGTTTGGTAAACCCAATATAAGGGATGAGATGCCATTACTACCACATGCAACGTTTCAAGCATTCGAGAAGTGGGCAATAGACTTTGTGGGACCAATCAACCCACTAGAAAAAAGAACAGGAGAAAGGTACATTATCACCATGAGATAATGTCTGACAAGATGGGTGGAAGAAACACCAGTGAAGGATTGCAACACAGAAACAATAACACACTTTCTATTTGAAAAAGTAATCACTAGATTTGGGTTCCCGAGAGTTTTGATGACCGACCAAGGCACGCAATTCATTAACAACATTATCAACGCTATGACCGAAGAGTTTGAAGTCCATCATCAAAAAAGCACACCATATCACCCACAAGAAAATGGCACAATAGAATCATTTAACAAAATTCTTGAGAGTTCATTGAAAAAGATATGTAATGTCAACAGGGATGACTGGGACCTAAAAATACCAGCAGTATTGTGGGCCTACAGGACTATGTGCAAGAAGTTGACAGGGCACACACCATTTAAACTGGTATATGTCCAAGAAGCAGTGGTGCCATTAGAACTTCTGGTACCTAGTTTGTGCATAGGCACAATACATGAGAGACTAAATCAATTGATGACCATGGAGGAAGACCGAATCCTAGCAGGGTTCCACCAACAAGTTCAGAAAGCAAGGGACAAAGCTTGGAATGACAAACACATCAAGAAGAAAACTTTCAAGAAAGGAGATTTAGTGTTGATATATGAGAACAAATCCATTCAACACCCAGGAAAACTCATAATGCACTGGTTAGGACCATACGAAGTAAAAACTATCACAGATGGGGGATATGTACAATTGAAAGACTTAGTGGGCGCATAAATCAGAGGGATGATCAACGGGAGCTGACTGAAGTTTTACAAGGACAATCGACCACCCACAACTTGAAAAGTCACCACGCAGTAAAAATAAAAATAAAACAACAGGGTATTAAATAGTACCAACAGAGGTACAGTGTGCCAAAAGGAGAAGAAGCACGCACACTTAGGAATACAAATTCGGTGAGGACAAGTCCAATGGCTAGGTCAAAAGGGAAACAAGTGGGAAAAGTAACGATGACAAAAGCAATATGAAACGACGAAGAAATGTAAAATTGAATGTCAGAAAGGACCGATGGGATGCCACATTAATGATGCCAACTGAAGACGACGAGGGAGAGTTATGGAAAGTAAAAAGGAACCAGAGGTTTATTGAATCCATAATAAAGGTAGTGTCTTCGACAAGTTTCAGACGATGCCCATACAAAGCATGGATGCGGGAGAAAATAGTTTATTGTGAGACTGGAAAAGAGACAGAGAGCGAGAGCGCATACAGAGCACAAAACCAAGTTTATAGAGGATTCATAGACCATTGAACTCAACGAGTGATTGACATTCATCACCATGGCACCACCAAAACAAGCCAAGTCAACCTAGACTGCTCGACACTCCAGAGATAGAACCAGGGCACAGGTACAATCGCAGGAAAGCGAACAACAACCGCCATAGATCGTCAATGTCGAAAAAATCCCTTCACTAGATACAACACCGATGAACCCCACACCCATGGTAGAAGAAACCCAATAGCCAACACCTGAGGGCGTGAATGTGGATATGTTGGCAGAAGAACAAGAGCAATAGAACTAGGGCACATGCAGCTTAGCGCAACCAGAGAACCCTGAAGGAGCTCCGAGAGTCAATGGGATGACTACAAATCAGGAAACAACAGTCGAGACAGACGAATCTCAAACAACCGTGTTAGACCACCCACAGGAAGGAACAATGGAGGATGTCATGGGATGACTAGAATGGTTTGCTGAAGTACGAGCTCCGGAGGCTGGAACCTTGAGTCATCCGCTACCGAAAACAGATAAGCAATAGGTACCTAGGTTACCACGAAAGCAACTTGTTGTAGCCATTTTTTTGTTGTGTATACTAGAAAGGGTACGAGTGAAATCAGACTTGATGGGTCATGTCGAGAAGCTAAAATACTCAGACCACGATGTAACAGACACAGACAAGTCCCTGGAGTTCGCAAAAAGAGTCTACCTACAGACTGTGTGTCTAGATACATTTGGGGAACCAATTAACCAACCACTCCAGTGGGCAGCAGGATTGGAAAAAATGGGGATTTTAGGTCTGCTAGAGCTACCACACTTTGGCAGAGGACAATATGCAAACAGTTGCGTCAAACAACTGTTAGAAGTCACACATGGTGGGGATATATTGTTGGACAAGATCGTCTCGATAGAAGTAGAGCTCATTGTGCACATCATAGGGTTGCCATCCTGGGGCATGGATCCCACACAATTTCTCGACGACAAAACAAAGGAGAAAGCACTCACAGAAGAGATGAAAAAGAAATACGGCATTGACAGGGGAACACAAGGAATAATCATCAAGAGGATCAATGATGCCACGACACAAATGGCCGCAAAAGTTTTGGCCTACAAGTTGCTAAGAAAATGCCGCAAGGAGGAAGTCCCAGTGGGGGTCGTCGTAGTTGTAGCACAATGTGTCGAGGGCACCATAGTTAGTTGGGCACACTTTCTTTTTATTTTTTTAATGGATGACTGGAAGGATGCACATGATCTAGGAACCGAATTTCATTACTCGTGGTTGCTCATGTTGATAGCCATCATGGGATGGAAGGAACCAAATTACACATTTTTCGCCACCAGACCCAAGATGAATCATGGAGCGAGATATTTATCATAGGGCGCCGCGTCATACGCAAAGCACAAGAATATGAAAACAATTGTATTCAAAGGATACCTTTGTGACCTATAAGAGGCCATCTCCAGTCTATGGAGAATAACGCCACAGGTTGTCTCTCACTATCGCGACATTGCCAACTTAAGGGCCACTCAACATGCGATGTGGATATAGGCGCAGAAGGACCCCAATAAAATAGTGGCTACAATTACGCTACTACATCATGGAAGGCGACATCGATATGGTTATCAAAGATTGGGAATACGACTGGAAGATCCCATTCCTCACCCAAGACATCACTGCAGGGATAGCAGAAGAGGAGACAGGGAAAGAAGAAACATAGACTCAGGAAGTCCCAGTTCCCAAGGAATGAAGGATGGGCCAGAAAAAATAAAAGCAGACAAACGAAGGGACAACTAAGACAGGGATCTAGAAGGGAAAGAAGAATAATACGCAATCAGACCAAGTACAGAAAGAACAGGCCGAGGCAATGCAAGGGACTACACCAAGTCCCAATCCACTAGAACTAGGTCTGACTAAGAGACCATCTACCTAGATGGGGGGTGCTCGCAAGAATATGAAGGCACAGAGAACACCTCCAAAATACACGATTACAGAGGATGATGCAAAAATGATAGCCTGAATGATTCAGGATTGTATATCCGAGGACTTGGACAATGCTGTGCACCACAGGGACAGAATTCAAGAGGGGATGGTAGACATGTGATAGTTTCTCAAGAAGATTTGGGAAGCGTAGGAAGCAAGCAACAACATAGGAACAAGGTCGTCAACATCACAGAAAGGAGACGAACCTGAAGCAAGTGAGCGAGATATAGTCCACACGCTACCACAGTGAAATGAAACATTCCATATTACACCCAACATGTTGTGCATGGATGAGACCATGGGGAAGACACCCCTAAAGGACTTAGCTCAAATACAATTGGTATTTTCGCAGATACCATCCAAAGCTCTACACAAATTATAGGTTAGCGTTACCCACAAAGTACAGTCTCGTGCACGCACATACACAACTGAATTACAATAGGAAAAGTATAAAGGAGACACACTAGAATTGATATATGAGCAGGCTAAGCTCGAGACCCAAGAGGAGAGGGAGCGCACGAATGGATTGGAACAAAAAGTGGCCATAACTTATGAGAAGATTCCAAAGACTGCGCAGAGGGATGAACTCACAGCAGCAGAGAATATTGATCAGATTGCACAGGCAATCGATCAATATCATAAGGAGATTGAGAATATCCATGACCAGCTCACACCCACCACTCCACCGGAAGTAAAGGAGCAAAGGAAGCAGGAGGAAATAGAGTAGCTATAGGAGATCGAGCAACAGGTCAGAGCAACAACCGACTTGTTTGATAAATCAACCCATCTTTGGATGAAGCTAGAAGAGGATCAACAAGTCCAACAATGGGACAAGGAAGAACAAAGGATAAGCGTAGCTATCCAAGAACTCAAGCAGAGGTAGAAGACAATGTCCATCACAAAGTGGGTCAAAGGGGCACAGGATATGAAGAAACTGTAGGCAGAACTCACCACTGCACATGTTGGCCCTCGACCAAGTTTTGAGGATCCTTGGTCATGTTTGACCTACTTTTTGGACTTTGACATGATGTCAAAGGCAGAGTGCAAGTTGAAGCAGAGATCACGGGATCTCGACCCCTTTTTAGGGATTTTTGGGTTTTGGGCTATGTAACGGGTATGGGAATGTCAGCCCATGGGTTTTCCCATGTTTAGGCCCTTTTCGTAATATATAAATAGATGTCTAGGCGATGTAAGAAGGAGGTTTGTATAAGACGATATAGGTATCTGTGTGATGAGGTGCTAAGTGCAAGTGATAGTTGTATATGCTCTGTGCATGCTGTGTGAGACTTGCAAGGCTAAGTGCAAGTGACTGCAAGAGATTGAGTAGAATCTTTGTGCTATAACCTAACTCAAGGAAGGAGGATCTGGTGAGGTGTGTGCGGATCTCTTGTCCTATGGGGAGTAGGATCTTATGGCTCTGTGCATGTATAATATTTACATAAGATAATAAACAAGAAGAAGACTTGGTGGACGTAGCCCCAGGCTGGGGGTGAACCACATATATCCTGTGTTATGGTTGCTTTGTGCTTTATGGTTGTTCCCTTGTTTATGTGATTAAATGCTTAGTGCACTGATATATTCTTAGAAGAATCTAATATGATAGCTCCGTGATGAATAATGTGAATGAATGCTAGATCTAATCTATGTTGATGTGCTTAGTGCTTGAATATATCGGATCTGTGTGAATACTACGATGCCCTGTGATTAGGGTTTTTACTACGGAGTAGATACTGGTTAAATACTGATGAATTGTAACTGCTAAGTGCTCTGTAAAAGGTGTTGCAATCATAGATCTGTGTCCCAACTAAGGTTGCAGACATCTGAGTCCTGTAACCACCGCTACCTTTACCTCGGGTGAGACTTCATCTACTTTGCAGGTGTTGCTGAAAGGGCCGGTAGTTAGGGTTTTGTTGGTGTGCTCTTGAGCATTGAACCCTGGGTCTTCCCTTGTTGCAACAAATGGTTCTATTGCCAAGACATGAAACTGTGATTGTTGGGAACTAAATTAAAGAAAAAGAGAAGCTCTATGCATAGATATGCTACTGAAGTGAACAATATCCAATCTAAGACTGTGATTGCTGGGAACTGAAGAAAAGAAAGCTCTGTGCATAGATCTGTTGCTTTAATGCATAGTAGTCTACTTGACTTGTGAAGCTCCGTGTTAAGAAGAAAAGTTAGATCTGAAGAAAGAGGTAAGTTCTTAAAGCTTTGTGCTCTGATAAATGTAAGAATAGTGAATTTTTTTGATTAGAAAGGTAAGAGAAGTGGAAATTTTTGTTTCAAAAGAATGGATCTAGGTATGTTTGATAAATTTTGTCTTAGTTTGAAAAGTAGGGCACAACTAGATGAAGAAAGGTTTGATATGAGTAGATCTGATATAAATAATGAAAGATGTGTTATTCCTATGCATAGAAAGAATGTTTGGACTAACAAATGGATGCAGGAACCTACAAAGAATTTTTTGCAGGATAGCTACTATGATCCTACTGTGCAGTACAGGAAAGGCTCGGGATAATTTCAAAGAAAGAGAGGATTAACCCTTTGTTATAATTGCAGAAGACCGAGAAATCTTGCTAAGGAATGCCCTGGTAAAATACCTAGTTGTCTTTTTTGTCAAGCTATGGACCATGAAGTTTTGGATTTCCCTAGAATGATTGCTAAGGTTGAAAGAAAAAATATGAGACAAGAAAACCCTGATAAAAATCAAGAAATTGAGACTGTGGCAGAACCCCAGAAAGAATCAGAGAATGTATTACTACAAATGAAAGAAACCCTGAATGATCACAGAAATATCGACTTATCAGAGAGCTTCAAAGAAAAATAATGCATAGAAACAAGAATAGGAGACTTTGACATTGACTGTGTTCTAGATGAGGAAACATAGGTGAATATCATGACAGAAAGAACTTGAGAAATTTTAGGAAAGCCTGCTATGATTCCTTCATTAGGAAGAATAAGATTATTTAGAGGAAAGTTGATAACCCTATGTGGAAGACTCACTCAGATATCTATGAATGCTCATGGAACTTCGATGGAAAAATATTTTGAGGTTGTTAAATTTATTGAGAACAACACCCCATTTGCTCTATTACTAGGAAAAAATTGGATTGAGAAAGATCAGGCCAGAATAAAAGAAGAGGAAATCTTAGAACAAAAGAAGAAAGAACTAAAAGATTTCATGACTAGGAGGATATCACACTTGATTGAAGAACAAGAGAACAGATAAAAGCTGCTCGAAACTAGAAACCTGGATGTCGAAGTTGAAAGAGCACAAGAAGACTCACCGAAGAGTGGAGCACTGCCCCCAGACAGAGAAGAAGTATTACTCTCTAACCCTATGAAAGACCATCAACAACATGAAGTTACTATGCTAAAAGGAGATAGGAATCAGAATGGAAAGAGGAATACCGAGATAAATATTACAGGGAAGAAGGCTAGAAATCTCAGTAAGAAGAGAGCAAAGATAGAAAAGTTGCAGAAGGTTCCAGAAGGGACTTCACAGAAGGAAGGTTTGAAAAACTGGAACTTTGTCAGGATATCAGAACAACGCAACCTGGCACTTCACCATGACGAAGAAATATGGTCGTTGAGAGAATTATAACCGTTAGGCTGATGCCTCGAACAGTTAGAACAACAGTTATGTCCTGAAATCTTTCCATCAGACCGTTGGGACCGTGCCACAATGGACAAAACCACATTGATGAAGGCCTCACATCCATTGGAGAGATCTGTTACATCATGTCTACTTATTCCGTCGACTGTTGCATCAAGAACACTTTTGTGAATTGTATCCAAACCAACCCATTACTACCACACTGTGTTTATTGAGATCAACACTTGTTCTATTATTTTGAGCACTCATTCATCCACCTGAGTTATCCGATCTAAGCATGCATGTTGGACGAGCTCAGCGCTGCAGAGAAATTTTTCAAAGAAGTTCTAATCAACCTTATGGTTGAGAAGGTGATGTCCTTCGGAGTTCAAGCCTCATCGACGAGAGGAGTGCAAACCTCCCCATTGACTGCTCGTAGATATGGACCATCCCGACCTGTAACAGAGAAAAGAACCAAGCATCAAGATGACTTGGCGAATGCGAAGTTAATCCCATCTATCCTGTCCGACTACATCCCGCCTTTGGCTGGTGCAATGAGTCATGAAAATGTCCCAAGAGACTTTGATTACACCATGGTTACTGCGTACCTCTCGAAGGGGATACCTGCAGTAAGAACACAACAGGATAAGATCACGATGTTGAGGTTCAACAACTTCAACCTAGGGGACCGCAAGAACTACAATATGCTCACTCCTTACAAGTATTTGACCAGGACGAAGGAGAAGAACTCGAAAATAATCCCCCAGCCATGGACTATGAACCTCACGCAGTCCACCCTCTTGAATGTGATGAAGATTCTGCACTTTGGAAGGCACCAGGAGGTTAACGCGTGTGTTAAGCTCTTGCTATCATGTTACCATGGAGGATATATATGGATAGATAGATTCATTACTGTCGATCCAATGTTGATCAATAGGATCACCAGATTGAGCATGGAGGGACCCGACCCATAAGACTTCTACCCAGGGAAGGCTACAGATCATGCACTGGCACATAGGATCAAAGACACATATGGTGATGTAGAAAAGGGGATGCAAGGCTACAAGGTAGCTTCCATATAGAATGGCGTAGTGCAGTTGGATTTCCATATGATTGCATGAAATCTAGTGAGAAAGAACTGACCTACACAGGTCACAGGATTCGTTGTTGACCTTGCCGGGAAATGTGTAGAAGGACTCTAGATGAACTGGGAAAAGTACTTAGTTAACCAGCTAGAATTGGATTTCTGCGAAGCTCAGGATCAGGGATATGAGTTCCACTTTAGCTGGATCCTGATCCTCATAGTGTTTACTTCTTGGGAGATGCCAGAAGGTGCGACCTTCCCGGACATTGAACCGTTCGAACCTCTTGCTGCGAAGTTCACCATGCTCTGGTACTCGAGCGATATGGGAAAACAATGGCAATCGAATGCAGTATTCCATACATACTACATGCAGTTGAAGAGGGCCATCGAAGCTGTCCCTCGCATGATGCCAAACACCCTGCACTAGTTCAGACCTCTCATGAAGTTCCATGCAGATCAACACTTCATTTATATCACTGTGCGAGAAGACAAGCATAAAGAAGAACTTTAGTCATACTATAAGCTCACAAAGGAGGACATCAAGGAGATAACCAAGGACTGGTCTGTAGAGCTCCTAATCCCTGCTGACCTTGCAGAAATGTCTGATATCGAACTAATTGGCAACTTGGAGGCCACTCACAAAGAACACGACACACCTAGAACTAGAAAAAGGAAGAAGACCGAAGAAGTACAAAACCTGAGCAACACATCAGATGAAACTGCTTCAGTATAACCTGAACGAGGAGGTGATGACGAAGTAGATAGAGAAGAGACCAATAGAAAAGAAGATCAGAAGAAGCAAGGAGAAGTAACACCACCTAGGGATCATGTTGATGAGGCTGATCCCTCAAAGAAAAGAAAGGTTTCCCCCATGAAACCTACCTCACGGAAGAAGTCAAGAGCGAGAAAAACCACGATGTGAACCATGATCACGATCGATGAATTCGACTTCATCATCACCGATGTAGCAGATGCCTCACAGGAAGTCTTGCAGAAACATGAAGCCAAGCAAGAAGATATGTACGACAGCATCGAGGTTGAACTCAGAAGGGTATAGAAGGCTCTTCAATCCAGCCGCGCAGTATCCACTGCGCCCCCACCCTCAGAAGCACTAGAGTTGGGAGATGAGCCTAACCAACTCCAAAAAATAGCTGATGCGACCGAAGCTCACCTTTGTCGCGCATAAGAAGAAACAGAACATGCCGCAGAGGCCCTCAAGCAAGTGCAAACAATAGTCATAGAGCAACATCCAGTTGCACAGTAGGAAAAGGTTTCTCTCCAAACAAAGTTTGAAGAGGAGAAAGCACAAATCTAGCAAGAGAAAGCGCATTTGATCACAAAGCATCTTGGAGTCAAAGAAGTAGTCAACAGAGCACTTATCTCTATGACAAGCTTAGAGAAAAGAGAGGAAGAAACAATAGAGCATCAAGTAGCGCATCTTGGTGAAGCTATCCAACAGATTCAACAGAGAATCACATATCTAGAGCTATGAACAATTCCCAACACTCCACAGGATGTACAAGATCAAAGAGAAGCAACTGCTCGAAGCGCAGTTGAGAGAATGAAGACCATCACCATGGAATGTAAATAGCTAAGTGATCGCAGTGCCCATACTTATGAGTGACTCACTGAGGATCCTGAATTGAAGGCACTGGAGTCACAACTCTAGGAGGCAAAGAAGCAAGCAGAAACAGTATAGGTGCAGCTGAAGCCCCTATCCATAGTTTAAAGGATGAAGTGATCCCAGGAACAGGGAACTGCTCAACAACAGGTCCACACCATTCAGAGCAAAGTCATGGAAGTGACTCAGAGGATCCAACCAATACAGGATGAGGCTTGCCAACTATTTGCGAAGAGTGAAGGTTGAGGAGAAGAAATGGAGAAAGTCGTCACTACAGTTGAACTACGTTTGGAGGGACCTGTCAATGAAGAAGTTATCCAAGAGTTCGCCAAGAAGGAGGCCTTGGCGCTGCAACAAGTTGAAGCAACTCAAGCCAAGATTGAGGCTTTTGAAGCAGAGCTACCCAGATTAGAGTGACTCAGGACAAGTCACTCTAATCTGTGTTGGGGGCCTGTTGGCTCTCAACCAAGTTTTGAGGATACTTGGTCATGTTTGAACTACTTTTGGGACTTCAACAGACTGTCGAAGGTGGAGTGCAAGTCGAAGCAGAGATCATGGGATCTTGACCCAGTTTTAGGAATTTTTGGGTTTTGGGCTATGTAACGGGTATGGGAATGTAGGCCCATGGGTTTGCCCATGTTTATCCCCTTTTTGTAATATATATATATATATATATATATATATATATATATAGAGAGAGAGAGAGAGAGAGAGAGAGAGAGAGAGGTGATGTAAGAAGGAGGTGTGTATAAGACGATATAGGCATTTGTGTGATGAGGTGCTAAGTGAAAGTGATAGTTGTATATGCTTTTTGCATGTTGTGTGAGACTTGCAAGGCTAAGTGCAAGTGACTGTAAGAGATTGAGTAGAAGCTTTGTGTTGTAACCTAACCTGGGGAAAGAGGATTTGGTGAGGTGCGCGCGGATCTCCTATCCTATACGGAGTAGGATCTTGTGGCTCTGTTCATGTAGAATATTGGAAGAAGATAATAAACAAGAAGAAGAGTTGGTGGACGTAGCCCCAGGCTGGGGGTGAACCACGCATATCCTGTGTTGTGGTTTCTTTGTGATTTATGGTTGTTCCCTTTTTTATGTGATTAAATGCTTAGTGCACTGATATATGCTTAGAAGAATCTAATATGATAGATTCGTGTTGAATAATGTGAATGAATGCTATATCTAATCTATGTTGACGTGATTAGTGCTTGAATATATCGGATCTGTGTGAATATTTCGATGCTCTATGATAAGGGTTTTTACTGCGAAGTAGATATTGGTTAAATACTGATGAACTGTAACTGCTAAGCGCTTTGTAAAGGTGTTGTAATCACAAATCTGTGTCCCAGCTAAGGTTGCAGACATCTGAGTCCTACAACCAGCCCTGCCTCTACCTAAGGTGAGACTTCATCTACTTCACAGGTGTTGCTGAAAGGGCTGGTAGTTAGGGTTTTGTTGGTGCGCTCTTGAGCGTTGAACCCTGGGTCTACCCCTGTGCCAACAACGCAAATGCATAAAAAGGAGCACCAGGCTCAAATGGAACCACTCCAAGAGCACGTAGAAAAAGTCATTGCATAAGCAGAGGAAGCCAAGACATATTTAGCACAGATCCAGGCATAGTCTGCAGGGTTGATCAATGAACAGATTGCAGTCCAGACAGTATACACACTCAAGGAAAAGACCACGAAGGATAAAACACAAGCAGCAGAGCTCAAGGAGAAGTTCCAGGCGATAACCAGGGAGATCAATGAACACACAAAGGTTAGGTGGCTTGGGACGAGCCATATGTCAGTGTTGGGGGCCTGTTGGAAGAAGGCCAAAGAGGAAAGAAAGGCAATTTTGGGAAAGAAGGCATGCATGAGGAAAGCGACAACTCGAAAGAAAAGAAGCATGCACGCATGCATGGAAGACCTAACGATATTAGGGTTAGGGTTTTTGCAATGTATTGTAATGGATGAAGATCCAGGAATTTATAAATATAGACAACTAGGTCTCATAGCATGTGGTTGTTTTTGGTTATTCGGATGTGAGGAAGTGGATGCTATGTAATGTTTTGCTGTATGACCTATTTTTGTAAGTTGTTTAGCTAGAGAGCATTGGGGAGGGTAGATCTTGAGGGTTGGATCGCAGGCTGAGGAGCCTGGTGCAATCTAGTCTACCTCATAAGATATCTTAACCCGACTGAGAAGAGTTGTAAAGCATGCAGAGCTGTAGTTAAGAACTACTATAATTAAAGAGATAAGATCTAGATCTTTGTGGACGTATCCCAGTAGGGGGTGAACCACGGTAAAACCTTTGTCATATGATTAAATGTATGTGTTCCTTTATCGTCTTCAGTAGATATTGTTATGCTAATTGAATGAGTTGTTATATTTCCTGTATAATCGTAAATAATGGTGTATTGCATTGATAAATTACAATAGCACTTTTAGCATACAGTTCTCAGATTCTCCACTCAATCCTAGGCTGCAAACACATGAGTATTGTAGCCACCCATTAAGACTATCTTGGGTGAGACGACGTAGTTCACCGTGTGTGCTGTGTTGCCTTCTGGTTTACCAGGAGGGCCGATAGTTTTAGAGGCTTTGTTGGAACCCCGAATAGACATGAACCATAGGTCACTCAATACAAACTCATACATGATATAAATAAGTAGTAAACCAATAGTGTGTTGATCTTTGATCTGGTTGTGTGAGTGGTTACTGAAGGTGTTTTTACTTTGTTGGAATACATGTGTTGTTGAACATGGTATCAGATCCTGTTTGAAGACCCTCTCCCATTGTAGATCGAGATTGTGAAGTTGAGTTGCCTCATCTCTAGTTTCTACCATTTCTGTACATTTCTGGGATGACAGGATTTCTCCATTGCATCCAGAAGTGCTCGTTTTAGTTAGCAACTCTTTTTTTTTCACTCGAAAAGGTTTTTGTTTTCCCATGATACGACCATTTCAATTAGATCTGAAGGTATAAATCCTGAATACGCTCTTTTTAAATTTTTGCAGAGTATTATTTGAGTTTTCTGTTTTTTGTTTCCGAGTTACTACTCCTCTGGATCTACGTATTCACTTTTCTCAACTCCCTGTGCAATCTCAGAAAATCAGAAACATATCAGAAAGGGTTCATTTTCTAGGTAAGCTAACCCAGATCTAACCCTTGTTGTCATCGAGAAGAAAAAAACAATTATTGTGTGAAAATAGTTTTTTATGAGCATGCTCTCCAAGGCTGTGTTCAACAACAACAATCATCCTTCTAAACAATACAATATGTTTTTCTACCTCACTTGGTTACTCTTTGAAAGAGTAACAAAAAAGAGAGCTAGTTAGAGAGTCTCTTTTTTGTTACTCTTTTTGAAAAAGTTCATGCATCCATTGTAAAAAGTGTATTTCACTTCAAGTATAAAAGTGAATCACTTTAATTAGCTTTAATATTTTATTTTAAAGTTATTTGTTTTGCGTGCAACTTTATTTTATAAAGTAATTTTATTGTAAAAGTGATCTTCGCTTCTTTTTATAAAAGTGGGTCACTTCATAAAGCAACTTATTTGTAAAAGAGAGGTTATTTGGAGGGGTATCACCATGTGGACCAACTTCTACATCCGAAGTATGTCTTCAGTGCCCTTTCTTTTTAAACAACCTAATTTTTCGAGATCCTTCCATCCAGACTGTTAGTTTCATTTTTAAAATCCATACTATCTACATATTTAATATGGATTCTTCCAATGACTTCTGCTTACCAGCACCAACTACTTCCAATGGAAATCCCATATGGAGGATTTATTAACATGTAAAGGATTGTACCATATTACCATGGGGAAAGAACTATAACCTACTGATGATGAAAATAAAATCAAATGGGAAAATAGGAATGAAAAATAATGTGTATTGATTGGAATGTCCATCTCTCCTGATTTAAGGTTTCACCTTCAAGGAATTGATGACCCTGATAAAGCTTGGGAAAAACTTGAATTTGTGTTTGGTAAACACAATATCATTTGAGCCCACCAAATAGAAAATCAAATAATGAATTGAAGTCCAAATGATTTTTCTTACATTGAATATTATTTATCTAAGTTCAAAACACTTAGAATTTTATGTGAATAATGTAACATAAATCTAGAAGAAGAGCATTACATATATATTATTCTTTCTAAGCTTGGTAGTGCATATCCAATGTTTGTATCTACCTTATATACCACCAGAGAAGCTCTAGGGAATATCTATGCTACTTTGTATTAACTAAAAAAAAAACTATACATTGTCTCTGATGTTGTTATGCTATTGGGAAACCAGACCAACAACAAAAAAGTACTTTATCAAGCTTCAATGTCTTGAGAAACCAGTTTGACTTGAAACCCCATACCATGATATGTCCAAAACTAAAACTAGCATATAAAGTCTAAAAGGTATTTTCCTATCATGTTGATTACTATATTGAGGTGGGGCTATATCTCCCTCACCTCTAGAATTTAAAAGGAAGAGAAAAAAGAAAGTATCATGAGTGAAAATAGATCAAGGGAGGATCGTCATAAGTTGTTGGAACCTGAGCCCAATGTTAGTCCAGCTTAGAGAAGTCTAGACTGGCGATTTTCTCAACAATTAGGTTGATCTTGTGGTCCATGAGCTATATTTGGAGTTGCATATCGTCGAGTTGGCAGAGAATCTCCTGGTGGGCTTCGTTTCTATCAAGCACCACTTTTACCATGAGCATTTTCATGTGACAATTGTTGGACTACTGAGAGGGGGGGATGAATCAATATTGAACAATTATACCACTTTTAACCACAATTTATATTCCTTTAACTTATTGAACCATGTTAATCATTTCATCATCAATATAATATTACATCATAAACATTAACATCCATCAATGCATAATAAACAATAATAAACACATCCACACAATAAAAAGTACACCAATATTTATGTGGAAACCCAATGCGGGAGAAAACCACATAATTCTTTTCTTATATGTCAAGAATTACATTCAAGGAAGCACCAACTTCAAATTCTCCAGCTCCAACTGGAAGGAGGATCCTGTTGGTTGTGGAGCCTGATTATGTTCCTGATTCAGAGGTCCTTGCTTTCAGCTGTGTTTATACCCCATGAAGAATTTACACCCCATAAGTATGTAGACTCTTCCACGCGGGGGAGTGCAGAGGGGAGTAACCCCTTTGCGGGGTCTGGGGGGCCTATCCCCCCGGCTGGGGGGTTTGGGGGCGATGCCCCTGAAGGAAAAATTGCCTTGTAAATGTATATTGTAATTTCATTGTAAATCTGGACCGTTCATTATAAGGTCGCAGATCTAACGGTAGAAATTATGTGAGGGTATTTTTCCCTAGAAGGCAACCCTTTGTTATGAGGGAAATGTATTGCGGCTATGCATTATGGTGAGTATTGTATTCTGAGAGGGGAGACTGTGAGAGAAAGAAGAGGAAGTTACAGTGGGTTTTTCTGTAGGTTGTATCCCTTCATTTGCTGGATAATAATAGAGGAAGGACCTAACAATTTCTCTAGTGGATGTAGCCCACACTGGGTGAACCACGTAAATCTGTGTCTCTCTTGTATTGTGTATCTTCTGTGTTTTGTTTCTGCATTTGTTTTATTTTATTGCTTTGCGGTCCTATTTTTCTAACAACTGGTATCAGAGCAAAAGGTAACTCACAGGAAAAGAGGGTTCCTGGTTCAAGTGGGAGCAATGTCGGAAGATGGAAAGTTTAGGGTCGAGAAATTTAACGACCAAAACTACCAGTTATGGAAGATGCAGATGAAAGATTATTTATATTAGAAGGATCTATTCCTACCATTGGGCTGAGTAGAAAATAAGCTGACGGCCATGAAGGACAAAGAATGGGAGATTCTTGACAGAAAGGCTCTAGGAACAATACGACTGAGCTTGGCAGCGTTAATGGATTTCAATATTTCAAAAGAAAAGACAACGAAGGTTTTGATGGACGCATTGGATAAACTGTATGAAAAACCTTCGGTGTCTAATAAGGTATTTCTAATGAAGAGATTATTTAATATGAATATGTCAGAAGGTGGGTCTATTGCAGATCATTTAAATGAATTTAATATGGTTACTAATCAACTAAGTTCTGTAAAAGTGGACTTTGATGATGAGGTTAGGGCTCTTCTAATCTTGTGCTCATTGCTAGAAAGATGGAATGGCTTGGTCATGGTTGTAAGTAACTTTGTCTCTGGTTCAAATACTTTAAAATTTGATGATGTTGTTGGTGTTATCCTTAGTGAGGAAATGAGACAGAAAATCACAGGTGAGACATCAGGTAATGCGTTGAACATGGAGAACATGGGAAGACAAAATGATAGAGGAAAGGGCTCAGGGAACCGCGAGAATTATAGGAAGGGTAGATCCAAACCTAGACTTGGAAAGATAGAGTGCTGGAATTGTGGGAAGAAAGGACATCTAAAGAAAGATTGCAGAGCTCCAAAGAAACAAAGAGATGGACAACATGAGAGAAATCAGGAAGCAAATGTAACAAGTGATTTGTTACAAGATGCTTTGATTCTTTCTGTAGATAATATTTCTGAGTCTTGGGTAGTAGATCCGGGGGCTTCATTTCATGCCACACCCCATAGGAAACATTTTCTAGATTATGTTCAAGGTGATTTTGGACAGGTTCATTTGGGTGATGATGCACCATGAAAAATTGTTGGAATGGGAAAGGTAAAAATAAAGCAATGCAATGGAA
>ML788049.1:180952-214603 GCA_009831015.1 Picea engelmannii
TGGTTGAGTTTTTAATTGCATGTGTTAATTAACCATTTGAGAAGCTTAATGAAAGAATGAGGAAATAAGAGGAATTATGACAGCCATATACATATATGCAGATCTGAAATGAAGTAATAAATAGCAAACCATAACAAGAGAATTGATAACGGAGTTCGACACAACGTTGCCTACGTCTCCGGGCCTTTGTCTCAGTGGGGGATGATTCTTTATTTCTGTTCAAAGCTCAAAAAATACATCACAGTAGTGCCAATTGGATACAAGACTAATCTGGTCATGTTCTTCCAGATCTCTAGAACCCAGCAAAAGAAACGACACGCAAAACGGATGACCGGAGCTCCCAGAAATGGCCCGCAAGCATCCGCTCCTCAACAGCTTCCCTGCATAAAAATGGCTTTGGCTTGGCTTCCCTTCAACATAACTCTGCTCTGACTGTCCTCCATGGCCTTAAACAAGCCTGGTTTTTATAGATCTGAAGTTGGTTATCCATCCCCAACTTCCTCCCAAAATTTGGCCTCCAAAAATGCCCAATATCTCCCAAAATGGATAAAATCCATTAGTTACAGGCATAAAAATTAATAAAAATCTATAACTATATAATAAAAACCACTTTGCATATATATTTGGGGGTAAGCCCCCTTTGTCTGGCACACGCCCCTAAACTCGGTCACATGCACCTTAATATGGCCAAGCGCCAGCTTAAAGGGCTGAGCGCTGGCCCATACTCGGCGCTAGCTCCTGGTCATGGGGCGCTTGCATAGGATCCTCAGCCTAAATATGTGCCCCAACTGTTGGCTATAGCCCTGGTCGTGTGCGCCAAAAAAGGAGGTGGTTACATGGTGGCGCGGGGTCCAAGGGCTGGCCCCTATCTAATACTCCACGCATATGGTAAGCCCCTCGCTCCGTTCTTTGGGTATATGGACGTCAATACAACCGCGGGCTGGGGCTAAGCCCCAACCCTTTCTGCCTCCGACCATTACTTTGATTAAACTTAAATAAAAGTTTTGCCATATGATAAATAAGAAACACCAGTGGAGCGGGCGGTTAGCCCGGTCCTGCCAGTCCGTAGCGCGGAGGAGGTCGGGGGTTCGACTCCAGTGGAGACCCCATATTTTTCACAAACCAACGAGCCAACCAATGGGTGCCATGTGGCACTGTACGGATTGTACAATCACCCATTTTTTTTGCCTGTTTGGGTTTTCGAACAGAATGAGATATCTTTTGCATACAAAGCCCATTTGACGAAGTAAATATATGGCCGGAATCAGGAAGATGAGATAGACGCAATGGTGTTGGTTTCATCGGATTCTGAGCACTTTCATTTTTGAGGTTTTTTTATCCCTGTCAGGCTCCTGGATCCGATTTTGGATCACCTTTGTTGCCTCAAACCTACGCTTTCTCATATTTGTCAATGTATATCTACAAATAACCTTTCACAAAATAGATATTCAATAATGTTCAATAGGTAGGTAGGTGCTAATAGGAGTCCCTTGCTCTCTTATTTATACTTTTCCAAGTGCCTTCCTCTAGAAGTTTCCTTGTAATTGTTTTACTCCTTTCTCCATATTCTAGGGCTAACCCATTTTCTTGTTGCAACTAAATTTCCTTAATTAGTCAACACATAACTCCTTTACCTTTCTTGTTCCAGCCACTTCATTATTTAATTCATTTCTTTTACAACCACTTTGACTAGGGAATCTTATTTATGACTTTCTAGAATCTTTGACTTTTTATTGACCTTCTAGGGGATTCTAGATTACTATAAGGGGTTCTCCAACTTCTCAAGGCCATATCTCCCTAACCGTGAGGAACTATGTGATGTACCACATATCACTGAAAATGGAATGACGTGTATTATCCATCCATGATATTATTACCTGCATATTCACTAATCTTCATTCCTTATTCCTCATAAAACATGGGTTCCTTAACCACTCCTCTGGGGCTACCGAAATGTGCTACCAGACTTACTCAAGGGTTTACATCAATCTCTAAGGGTTGAAATCAATCTACAATATCACTCTCGAAGGGTTGAAATCAATGACAACCAACTATCCATCAATCTAAACTAGTTGTCCAATAATACCCCCCTTTGGTATTAATGCCAACACCAACATTGATAGAAACACTTAAAAATGACAATACTCATGCTCATACTTCACCTGTGATCATTGCTCATCATCAATGTTTCTATGTCTCCCCCTTTGACATCAATGGAAAAGGGTATCTCCCTTTGGGGATTCTCCCCCTTGTTGAACTCTCCATGGGGATGCTCCCCCTTTCTACACCGACCTTTGGGTTGCTCCCCCTATCTAAATGCCTTTGATCTTTTTCTTTGTTTCTAAGATTTTGATTACTCTATTTCCTTGCATCTGATTAATCTCTCCCCTTTTGACAAAGAGCATCACTATGATGCAATGCTAATGGAATGACTGCCAATGCTCCCTTTATGATCATCTCTATCATCTCTCCTCCTGGAATCATACCCTTTTTCTTATCTGTCTATCTGACAATTTATTTGAGTGGTCTTTCTACTTGTCTTCCTGCTTTTGTTTCTCTCCCTTTGACTTTTCTGCAAGATGTCGTGTAGAAATATTATAGGGCTTCATGTACCTTATTTCTTTTGGAGTTTTTTTCCATTGGTGTTTCCTTGTTTAATCAAATGACATATAGGAAAATGACTCAATAATAAGCATTGAAATATTCATGTGTCATTATCATCCATTATGATAATATTCCTTTATCTTTGAACCACTCTCTAAACAAATATGTGAATCCAATATCTCCTAAACTCATGCTCTCATCCACTGTCATATATCTGTCTAGACTTGCTAATCCATATCTGTCCATACTATCCATGACTCTTCTACTCAACTGTCCACAATGTTGACCCATCTATCACTGTACTATCATGAAATTTTCACCATTGCAAATGATCATCAAAGGCGTTGTCTAGTTTTTCTATGAAATGAGTTTTTTTGCTGGAATCTGGCGATACAAATTTATGCGAATCACTATTTTTTGTTGTTCATAATCCATTTATGAATGAATAAATGGATTCATCATGCTGAAAAAACCCTGGACAATTGGATTATACAGAAATAATCACTCAAATCTATGAATCTAACAATTTCTAGCCAGATTTCGGGAAAATGTCCCTGTAAAAAAACATCATTTCGTAGAACGTTTATCCTACGGGATCATCAAATGTGTCCCTTGATATTATCTACCTACATACCAAACTCTACATGTCTGGAACAATCTATACTTAAGATATCTCTACCCAAATACAATCATACATCTACTATTGAACCACTCTGAACCTATCTCTATCAAACAATTGCAACATCATTCTGAAATACTTTAAACTACTCGAAAGATACTCTCTAATTTGTAGATTTGTTTTCTATACTCCCCTTGTTCAACATTCATAATATTGGGAGTCTCCAAGCTAGATGGATCAGAAGAATACTCATCATCTCTCTGAACTTTGACTTCTTTCTTGTCTGTGGATTTATCATGATCTTGCACTACTATATATCTTGAGAGTGGGATTTATGGTGCATGTTCTTCATTATGATATTTATTTCCTTGTCTTTATCATACTATAGCAAGTCTTGTAATCTTCGATGTATGTTCTTCTTTTACTTGCTCTTTTCTTTTCCAAACCTTAGTGTATCTGATGTTTCTTTCTTTCTTCATGGTTGGCACTATCACACTTCTACATTTTCGAGCTATATGACCATAGTTGTGGCATTTGTAACACTCAATGATATGTGGAGCCACATAAGAATTTCTTTCTTGAACATTTCCTTCATAAGTCCTGCAATATGCAACCTTATGTCCAAAGTTAGTACAATAAAAACAATGACCATAAAATAAATTTACATACATGGGAGTGAATGATCTTCTTTTTGGTGTAATTCTTTTGAATTTCTTCCTTAGTTGATCATGGTTATGATTGAGGCTTTTTTTTAGGCTTGAACGTGGAGGATCTTCTTCTATAGTCTTGTTTCTTGAGTCTTTTACACCTTTGGAATTATGTTCTTCTTCAAGGTCTTGCATTCTTCCTTCTTGATTGAACCTTTAATGACTTATGCATAAGTCTTTGGCTTCTCTTCATTCTTCCTTTTTGGAAACCTGGAGGGTTTCTCTTCAACTGATAATTTGGATGTTTATTTTTCTTCAACATTCATGTTGAGCTTGAAATTTTTTACTCTCAACACGAAAAAATTATTATTCAAGCTTCTCATGCTCTTCTTCTTTCTTCATCATCTGGTTTCTCATGACTTATTCTATTCACTTTGCCTCTTCAAGTTGGATCTTCAATGTGATTAGTTCATCTTAAAATTTTCTTTCTTGTTGACTAAACTCTACTTCAAGTTGATTTAAATCATTAGTTATGTCCTTGAGATGATCTTTTAGTATCTTCTCTCTCTTTTCTGCTTCTTCCCTCTATGTTGTTATTTTGGCTTCCAAATACTGCTTCTGATCCTCAAGAGTTTCTTCAGTCCTTATGGATTCTTCTAGATGACCTTTTAGCATCATGATCGCCAACTTGACTTCTTTGGTGTTGGAGTTCTGTGATTCTTCCATATTCTTTAGTTCTGCATGGAGTGACTTGTTTTCTTTTCTTTCAATCCTTAAATATTCAATTGCAATGATCAATTGTTCTTTGTAATCAACTTTTGCCTCTTCGCATTCTTCCTCTTCTGAATCTGTCTAAAATTATGAGAATATTTCTTCTTGTTCTGTACCTACATCTTCTTTGGAATTATCTGATTCTGTGATGGGAGAAAAATAGATATTATGTAGCTTGTCCCAAAGTTCTTTAGTTGATGAACACTTTCCAACCTTTTCTCTTACCGGATCAGGTAATCCTTCGCATATGAAATCCATTGCTATTTTTTTATTCTTCTTCAATTCCTTCTTGGCTGTAGTCTTTTCTTTCTTTGTAGCATTGTATGTTGTCACAACTGAATACCAAATATCATATCCATGTGCCTTTAAAAATGTTCTTGTCCTTATGCTCCACATCTCATACTCTATGCCATTCTGACCATTAAACAATGGTACTTCATTCTCATTATATTCCATGATCTCCTTCCAGTGGTCAAACTATCTCTTGAAGAATCCTACTTTGATACCAATTGTTGGATTATTGAGAGGGGGAGTGAATTAGTAATGAGAAATTATACCACTTTTAACCACAGTTTATATTCCTTTAACTTATTCAACCATTTTCATCAGTTCATCATAAATATATTATTGTATCATAAACATTAACATCCATAAACTCATAATAAAAAATAATAAACACATCCACACATACATAGTACACCAATATTTGCATGGAAACCCAATGCGAGAGAAAACCACATAATGTTTTTCTTACATGTCAAGAATTACATTCAAGGAAGCACCAAATTCCAATTCTCTAGCTACAACTAGAAGGAGGTTCCAACTCCCTAGTTTCTCAGGCTCCAACCTAAAGGAAACTCCAACTCCCTAATTATTTGGCTCCAACTAGAAGGAGGATACAACCCCCTGGGTTCTCCGGCTACAACTGGAAGGTGGCTACAACCACCTAGTTATCAGGATCCAACCTGAAGGAAGATCCAACTCCCTAATTCTCTGACACCAACCACCTAGTTATCAGGATCCAACCTGAAGGAAGATCCAACTCCCTAATTCTCTGACACCAACCAGAAGGAGGATACAACCCCATTTCCTTGCCTCATCCAACTGCCCTGAAATATAAATGCCAAATGTAGACAACATATCACTGTCACTGAATCAATCACTTCTAATTCCAGTCTATCACTATCAACCTGTACCAACACTCTTTTACAACATATACCAACCTTCTTCAAATATTTTCTACAGATACGTGACCTGTATATTGTACAACACATGAATGTCCGCAGATTTATTTAATGCAATTCATGGATGTCCGCACCTCTTTTCTCTGCAACTCGTAGACGACTAAAGAACCCTCCCAATTTCACTATTATTATCTCTGTTTCTGTCACATTTTCACTGTAAAACCTATCATGTCAACCTATACTAGAAACTTGTAACAACCTGTACCAAACAACCTATACCAACAATCTGTAACAATAATATCATCAACCAAACTAGATCCAATCACTAGGACCAATCACCAAAAAAACTCTCAACCATATGCACAATATCACCAGGATGTGCATCAAACAAAACTACTTATAACAACTCACAACCATCACCCACACATGCCTCTACAAAGAATGTACCAATCACAACCAAGTACCAACCTATACCACAACAAGTGCATCAACCATGCACAAGAACATACTCCAAGATAGCCAACAAAAGGATTATAACAATACATCACACTATCCATAAATTGAATACCATAAACCCTTACAACAAACCATGTGAACCTAATTGTTATGTAGCATCAAGCATGTATTAACCATATACCAATATTACTAACAAATACCTCTCACAATGTGCCACAAGATATACCAATAACACTCAAACATGCACCAACAATAGTTTTCAACAAATCTATCTCAAATCATACTCTATAATAGATAGCATACATCCAAGAGGGCATAAGCCAAACCTCACAAAAACATGCCTCAAGCATGCTTCACACCACCACTAAGATACAATCTCAAAACATAACCATGAACATACCTTTATCTCTGTAGTATCCCTATTGTATCTGATTTCTGACAAACATACCTGTAGTCTTTCCTTAGATCCCGAAACCTTAAACAAGCACCTTCCTTCTTTCCCTTTCTACAGATTTGTGCTTTCCCCTTCTACAACTCACGGGTATCCATGTTTTCCTCCTCTATGGCCCACAGATGTCCACGCTTCTCTGTGCCTGCAGCTCACATATAACCTCTTAAATCATGTTTCATTCACTTCCTCTGCAGCTACGAAACTTTCGTTCATTCATACCTTCGCTACCTCATACCTATGCTTTCTCATATTTATCAACGTACACCTACAAATAACCTTTCACAAAATAGATATTGAATAATGTTCAATTTGTAGGTAGGTGCTAATAGGAGTCCCTTGCTCTCTTATTTATAGTTTTCCAAGTTCCTTCCTCTAGAATTTTCCTTGTAATTGTTTTACCCCTTTCTCCATCTTCTATGGCTAACCCACTTTCGTATTGCAACTAAAATTCCTTCATTAGTCAACACATAAATCCTTTGCATATTTATAGAGAGTTAGAAGTTGGCAAAGAGATAAACCAAAGGTATGGCCAAAGAGGGGGTTGATAAATCCAAGATGCATGCGTAGAGCTGGAACAAATATGGAAGGTTCCCATATACAAGCCATGAGTTTTAATAACTTGAATGAAGTCTCTCAAGGCTTTAAAAACACGAAGGAATGATCCGAGCACGGAGGGAGGACATTGTCAAATTATAGAACATCATGGTAAACATAGGCATGAGGGGTAATTATGTAGGGACAAACCAAGTGGACATTAAATGGGTGTGTAGAGGATAGGTGGGAAGTTTCCTTGGGGGAGAAATGCCCATCTAATCTCACCCCTGGAACCCAATCTAGAAAAAAACCATATTATTAACTTATTAGAATGTTGTCAGATATAATATAATTTGTTGTATTTTTTATAGGCATAGTCTAAGTGTTCTAGGTTTTGGCCCCTTTTTAATATATTTTCCCAGGATATTTTCCCAAAATCCAATTAGAAATTGTCGTATCTGCAGATTTAAGTGGTTAATTTTGTGTAATCCGAGTACCCCGGGGGTTTTTCAACACGTTGAATCCATTTCTACATTCATTAATGCAATTTAAACAATAGAAAATTGTGGTTTCACATAGATTTAGGTCATCAAATTCCAGCGAAAAAGAAAGAAACATAGAATAATTGAAAACCCCAACTTACTAGAAAAAATGTTCACGTGAATCAATGAGTAGGCGAATGTAACCACCGTAAATTAATTACACTAAATTAAAGAAAAAGTGTGCCTGGAACATATGCATGAATATAAAACATTGTGACACATCATAATTATGTAAAATTATATTTTAGGAGTATGGATCATTGATAGAGCTCATGATCATAACTCTTAAAGATGTTTCTTCTTGTTTTGTCGCTTTAAAAGGACATTCAATTTTGTACGCCAAAAACACTATGCTTGAGGACGTTGTTTGAAGAATAGAAAGCATTAATTTTCTATCATATTTCCTCTTTTTAAACCCTCTCCTCGTATCTGAACGTACTTACTTATCCTTTATCTCTCTATATATAGGAAAACAACGTTAGATGAACAAGTCACCCTCGTTTTCCCAACATAATCAACAAATAGAAGAGAGGATAAAGACTGCTCATTTTGAGTGACCATCTAACTGGTGGTGTATCTCAAACTCATTCCTAATTATGGGTGCATTTCACATATCTTTTTATGTTGGAAAATTGGTAGGATAGTGTGCCAATGTCATGAATGATAGGCACTATGAAAATCTCTATTGTGAACATAAATTCATAGAAATGAAATGGTGGTTGCGTGAAGCCGAGGTTTTAAGAATAATATAAATCATGTAATTTATACAAATTTTTAACGAATTGAATGATTCTTTACAAAGTGGAATATTATCTTGACATGGAAGCATTTCATTTAAATTCAGCTAAAGTTTCAGCACGTACAAATGCTTTGATATGGCTGCATTTTCACTCTCGGCCATCTATTTCTATCTTCCTTTTACAATCATTCAAGAGGCATTCAACATGATAAATCCTCTTACAAAATGAATGAAAAGTAGCATGGAAATCATTTAATGATGAAATACTAGAAACAGGAAGAGATCGGTACCATTGTATCGCCTCTCCTTCCAAGGAGTACATAAACATATTCAATAATACATCTTCATGATGAATATCAAGTTGGTCCATGTATTGATGAAAATCAATCAAGTGTTGTGAAGGATGATCGTGATCATATCCTTTAAACCTTGAAAGGTAGTCTCCTCATTCATGCATAGTAGGCACAATATTTGGAAAACTAGGAATACCATCTTATTATATATTTTGAAAACCCTTGAAAACATTGTGTTTATTTACTTGCAAGGAAGAAGACCATCTTGTCAGTCAAATGATTTCATGGCTACATTGGAAATTTGATGTGACCTGATCAAGGAATTGATTGGTTAATTGTGTAGGAGTTGTACATAAATAAGATTTATTTTTGAGCATGTTGGTTTCAGTTTGAAGATCAATTTACAGTATGAGAGTAGTGTCAAGATTTTAGTATGCAAGAATAACGACTCCATATCCCAATGGAAAGACTACTTACAGTTTTGTGGTTTTTATTTTTGAGCTCAAATAAAGAATCCATATACCCAATGGAATTGTTTCTTTACAATTTGTGTTTTAAATAAAGGGTGAAGAACAAGGAAATCAAAGAATCAGAAGGATATAAAGGCATTGGTCTGCAGATCTTAAAGTTTCCTTATGAAACTTTACCCCCAGAAGGAGCTAGTGTTAGTCTCTAACTTTGTTTTTGATTAAGTGAGTGTCCCTAATCCTTGATCCTCCCTGCTTATACTTTGTTGCCCAAACTTGATTTTTAACTCTTGGTTTAAATGGTCATTTTTCCATTTGTATTTCACTTTTAAATGATTTTTGAAGTTTTTAAAAGTTTAGGATTTGATATGATAAATATTGTCACATCACTTGTCTATTCATTTTTGAATTTTCAAATTTTTTTCCAAGTCACAAGTGGCGCTACAGGAATAACGCTATTCCTGCAGCGCTAGGAGTAATCATATTTTTACATGCCCCTTCACAAAAACATCTCTCATTTTTTACAAAGCTATCACATTTTAAGATATTCGAATATATCTTTGAGGCCTATTTTTCAGAGATTTCACAATAAATAATTTCATGTTTTAGTCAATAATTTTGGGCGAGGTTGTAGAATAGATGGAGATGCATTTTTGGAAACCAAAATATTTTTTTGTTGAGAACGGGCCCCTTCAAAAAAACCTCTCTTGGTTTTTACACAACTATCACATTTTAAGAGATTCAAATTTATGTTTGAGGCCTATTTTTTTGAGATTTCACAATAAATAATTTCCTGTTTTAGTCAGTAATTTTTGGAGAGGTTGCAAAATAGCTGAAGATGAATTTTTGGAAACAAAAAGAGGTTTTTGTTGGGAATGGGCCCCTTCACAAAAAAATATCTCGTTTTTTACACAACTATCACTGTTTGAGAGATACAAAGATATTATTGGACCCTATTTTTCAGGAATTTTCCAGATTTATTTTCCTAAAAAATCTCATAGACAACAGTTGAAAAGCCACCTCATCAATTCGACTTGGAGATCAGATTTTATCTTCTCCTTGATTATTTTAAACAAGAAACTAAATATAGATGAGGAGGTTTTCAGATCCATTTCTTTTGGATCTTGATAATTATGTATTGTTTCTATATAAACTCTGTAGAAGGAGAAGTTAGGGGTGGATAAGTTAGGCATTCAGGGACCTATTTTGCAAATCCATTGTAAGACAATTTATATTCCACATTGATACTAAATGGAAAAGGCATGTTGATGGCCATATTTTCTTTCATTTCATATTCTATTTCTTTTAAAAACTTCAAAAATCATTTAAAAGTGCAATACAAATGGAAAAATGACCATTTAAACCAAGAGGTAAAAACCAAGTTTGGGTAACAAAGTATAAGCAGGGAGAATCAAGGATTAGGGACACTCACTTAATCAAAAAAACGTTAGAGACTAACAATATGCATGCCCACCCAAGTCGTAGACTCGTATATCCATTTAAATTCAATTCCATCATTTTTTTTCATTGTATCTACCTTGACACTTATGCTGCCATCCTATTTCCTTGCCATTTCTCTAGCTCTTGATGCTCGCTTCTGGGTAGATCTACAAACAAAAAATATATCCAACCACACTTGAAATATCCATCCATGAGATTCAATCATCCAAGCCATATATCCTTCGCACACTTCGAGCCCAATTGGCCAAGTGAGCCTTCAACGCTCACCTTCAGGCCTAGTGACCCTTCACCGCTCACCTCTAGGCCCTTTTCATGCACAAGAAAATAGCTCCCATGGATTCACCATATTCAAGCAAATCATCCTCTGCTCTTTAAGTCTCTTGTGGCCTTCAATGTCCCATATGGATTTAAACACTATCTTTGTATATAACAATCTCATATTTCTTTTCATCATCATCAACCATCGCTATGATACCAGTTGTTAGGAAATAAAAATGCGAGAGAAATAAAAGTATCAAAAACATAGAAACAACACACATAACTCACACGAGATTTATCCTAGAAAACCTTTACGGGAAAACCAACCAATAATGGAACTATTATTGTCTTTGGCTAAACCCAACTAAGCTGACCAACAACCTTCCTTGGCCAAGTGAGCCTTCACTGCTCAACTCTTTATACATTACACTGGAGTATCACCAAATTTTTATAGGATTTCATTACATGTAATTCATAGGCTCAATACCATGGGTCACAAATACCATGTGCTTGAAACCACTACCATTGAGCTAAAAACTTTGACTCTTTCACTGAGTCAAGTTTATCCTAACATGATACCCAATTTGTTGGATTCTAGAATTGATGACATGAATAGGGTTTACAAGAGCCTCAGGTTTCTCAGTGTTGAGAATCATGAGAATTTGTGTAATGGTGCCCGAGAATCCCCGAGATATTGTAAGAATATCCAATAATTTAGCTTGAAGGGTGTTTTCCAATTCAGTCCCTTAGGGTTGTCAAAGATAAGTGATAATTGTTTGACACTTACTATGTTCTCATGGATGTTGATGCTTCCATCGACATTGCCTCAACCCTCAATTTGGTAGCTACCCACTGCCTCCATCTATAGGTACTATCTTTGAAATTCCACTAGGGTTCGACACAATATTTTCCCTTTGTTCCTTTCCTCTTTGTTCTTGCTCGGTTGAAGGGGGTATTGGATTTTGGCTAAATTTCATCTCAATGGATATTGGATTTGGGCAAATTCGTCTCAAAAAATGGCTTCGATTACCTATTTTATGGTGATGATAGTATTTCTAGCTCTTCGCATATTGGTATCTCCAAAGGTATTTGGATCACAATTTGGAGGAAAACAACAAAAGGGTTGGATAGACTTGAGGATATCCAAATGTAAATCTTAGTTTGTCTCACTTGATGAGCTTTGCCACAAATTTTGGATTAGCTATGTGGGTCACCTTCATTGGTGGTATTATTATGTTCACGCAGGTCCCAAATTCATTTGTTTTGTTTTTATACTATATTAATGTTTTGGTCAAATATATGAATGAATATGGTTTGCAAACTATTGTGGATATTCCACTGTAATAGTTCTTCACAGCATATATGATAAATAACTGAAATATTTATTATTAACGTTTATTTTCCTTTATATTTCTAGAATATTTAGTTACTGATTTTTATGCTTATGCATGAAATAGATAAAATGAAAAAAATAGAAGCAGTAAAATACAATCACACCATCCACAAATAAACACAAAAGATATGACTTGGGAATCCCAATACGGGGGAAAACTCAACTAGAAGTTGAGGCTTCTCTTCTTTCTTTTCTCTAGTATAGAAATCATGCAAGTACAAATAAAGATACACTCTCTGTGGATTTTTCTTATGTACTGAATAGGCACAATATTCAAGGGTTTTCTTATTTACTTGCAAGGAAGAAGACCATCTTGTCAGTCAAATGATTTCATGGATGCATTAGAAGTTGGATGTGACCTAATCAAGGACTTGATTGGTTAGTTGTGTAGGAGTTGTACATAAATAAGATTTATTTTTGAGCATGTTGGTTTCAGTTTGAAGATCAATTTACAGTATGAGAGTAGTGTCATAGCCCAATGGAAAGACTACTTGTAGTTTTGTGGTTGTTAGTTTTGAGCTCAAATAAAGACTCCATATACCCAATGGAATTGTTTCTTTACAGTTTTTGTTTTAAATAAAGGGTGACAGAATAGGGAAATCAGAGAATCAAAAGAATATAAAGGCATTGGTCTACAGATCTTAAAGTTTTCTCATGAAACTTTACCCCCAGAAGGAGCCAGTGTTAGTCTCTAACTTTGTTTTTTATTAAGTGAGTGTCCCTAATCCTTGATCCTCCCTCCTTATACTTTGTTGCCCAAACTTGATTTCTACCTCTTGGTTTAAATGGTCATTTTCCCATTTGTATTTCACTTTTAAATGATTTTTGAAGTTTTTAAAAGTTTAGGATTTGATATTATAAATCTTGTCACATCACTTGTCTATTCATTTTTGAATTTTCAAAATTTTTGCCTAGTCACAAATGGTGCTATAGGATTAGAATTATTCCTACAAAGCTAGGAAAAATCATATTTTTACATGCCCCTTCACAAAAAACTCTCTCGGTTTTTACACATTTATCACATTTTAAGAGATTCAAATATATCTTTGAGGCCTATTTTTCAGAGATTTCACAATAAATAATTTCCTGTTTTAGTCATTAATTTTAGGCGAGGTTGCAGAACAACTAGAGACGAATTTTTGGAAACCAAAAGAAATTTTTGTTGGGAACAAGCCCCTTCACAAAAACCTCTCTCGGGTTTTACACAACTATCACATTTTAAGAGATTCAAATTTATCTTTGAGGCCTATTTTTCTGAGATTTCACAATAAATAATTTCCTGTTTTAGTCAGTAATTTTCGGAGAGGTTGCAGAGCAACTGGAGATGAATTTTTGGAAAAACAAAAAAGAGGTTTTTGTTGGGAACGGTCCCCTTACAAAACCCTCTCTCTGGTTTTACACATCTATCACTTTTTGAGAGATATGAAGATATTGTTGGACCCTAGTTTTAGGAATTTGCCATATTTGTTTTCCTAAAAAATCTCACGGACAACAGTTGACAAGCCACCTCATCAATTCGACTTGGAGATAAGATTTTATCTTCTCCTTAATTATTTGAAACAAGAAACTAAGTATAGATGAGGATGTTTTCAGATCCATTTCTTTTGGATTTTGATAATTATGTATTGTTTCTATATAAACCTTGTAGAAGGAGAAGTTAGGGGTGGATAAGTTGGGCATTTAGGGACCTATTTTGCAAATCCATTGTAAGACAGTTTATATTCCACATTGATACTAAATTGAAAAGGCATTTTGATGGTTAGATTTTCTTTCATTTCATATTCTACTGCTTTTCTTACTCGAAGTCATTTTTTCTATTGCAATGCATTGATTCCTTGATCTTAAGTAACACAGTGAAAACTTTATTGTTCTTGTTTATTATCAAGATTTGCCTTCAAGTACATTTTCTTGTTTCTCAATGATATTTTGAAATAATAAATCTATATGGAGTTGACAAATTGAATACTCTCATATTTTATTTCTTTATTTACCTTATTGTCTGATCTATTAATGTGACTACCATTTACTAAATCAGTGGGTTATTTTCTAGCTTTATTTTGAGTTATGTGTTTATTTTGAACCCTTGAACCAATTTCAACCATTTTCTAAAAACCTATTCATAAAACCCTTAAAAATACCATTGCAATAACCTGATGATGCCCTAGCTTTCCCTCTCATAGTCAAGTGCAACTTTAGGGACTAACACATACCTTGGGTTTGAAATTTCACCGGTAAAGTCTAAACCTAGACCTACGTGATAGGGCGAGCATGCAGGATTCCTGGGAACCCTGACTTTGATGGAGGTTTGGCCACATTTGGTCATGGGAAACTCCAACTCAAGTTTAAAGGGGGGAATGTTAGGATAAACTTGACTCAGTGAAAGAGTCAATTTTTTTAGGTCAACAATAGTGGTTTCAGGCCCATGGTATTTGTGACCCATGGTATTTATCCCATGTATTATATGTAATGAAAGCCTATAAAAGGTTGGTGATATTCCATTGTAATGTATCAATATTTGAGTAGTGAAGGATCACTTTTCCAAGGCAGGAGGTTGTTGGGTTCAACCAAAGGAAATAATAAATCCATTGTTGGTTGGTTTTCCCATAAAGGTTTTCTAGGATAAATCTCGTGTGATTTATGTGTGTTGTTGCTATGTTATTGATATTTTTATTTATCTCATGTTTTTATTTCCTTTAACATATCGAAGACAAAGAAACATGTTCAAGTAGAGAATAATTTTTTACAAACCGGGCATAAACCTTAACCTCCAAATGCATTTTTGGGGTTCTTGTTTGCAACAACAATTCTTTCTTTATAATGCTCATATCATATTTCCCTATATCTATATGCAATGCAATCAAAGTTGATAACCCTGGTAAACCAAAATATCAATCTACTCCCATAAAATTAATACTCAAGTATTTGCGATCATAAGAACTAAACACAATAACTTATACATTCATCATACAAGAGTTCTGAAGAAATAGGGAGAAGAGATAATCCATCAAAAACATCGTTGATAATTCTGACAAAATCCTTGGAATAGAACAACAAAAAAATTGCAAAATATGATTATATCCGAGATAGGAATATTCAAAGTTATCGACAATGGATTCTCTAATTTCTTATCCACACATTCTTTCCTTCTATCAGATAGAAGAGCAACAAAATACCTAGATTCTTTCAAAATGTTGGAATGCAAGTGAACTACAAAAGGTTGATCGACCTCCACATTTTCCTCTGAATCCTTGTCAAAGGCCATAGAAAAGGAGAAATAAAACAACATCGATAGTAGCCACATCATTGGATCCTTTAGATTTAAGATACTTTGTTTGCTAAAAATCGAAAAATTGAAATCACTCTCATCATTTATCATTATGTCAAGCTTCTAGTCACATAATGTTCATAGTCGATTGTTTTTTCCAACACTTAGAGTTTAACCTCATACTTTATTCTATACACAAAACCCTAGACTACAATTTCCCCTAGGATTTGCATTTCAACAATATTATATAAGAAAGCCCTTGCTTGCTTCATAAATATAAATATTCAAAATATAAGTAATATCTAGACATAATATGACTTATAATTTTATAAATATAAACACTTAAATTCTTAGAATAAGTTAAACAATATTTTATGGAAAAGGCATTTCCACTCTATTAAATTAAAATTACCCCCATTAACCCAATCTATGTAAAGTAGAAGGCACCACCATTATATTAAATTAAACCTAAACACTTAAATGTTTATAATAAGTTAAACAAACTGAAATGTTAATAATAGTTGAGAGGCTGGTTCCTTTTGACACTTTGAGGAAAACCTAGATCACATTTTCTCTGAGGAACCCTAGCCATCGCGTGCTCCCTATGGCATCCTGAGGCGAGATCCCTAGTGACCCCCCTCTGTCGCATCCTCCATCTACATACATCACATTGTTCTCTTCTTTGATTGTTGAGTTTCCCAAGCATCCCAAGAAAGTGCAGTCGAAAGTTTTTAAGAAGTTGCATCATATTCCCTTCGTCCCTATTCAAGTTGGATTATGATCACTAGCCCTCCAGTTTTCCAAATATGGATTGGTAGGTCAGTTTATGGGGCTTTGGTCCTCCCCAAGATCTGTTTCTCTATGTTTGTAAAAGAACTACAAGTCACATATTACAAGTAGAATGTCTCACCCATTCTGTGGTAGGTTTTTTTTTTCATTTCTATTTGAGAAAAAAGAGGATAGGGATCTTAATTTCAGAAGTGAGCCTTATTTCATGGGGAGTTGAGGGTTATACCATAACATATGGACATCATACTTCAATCTTGAGAATGACATTCCTTCAGCGGCTCCGGTTTGGGTCTGACTCATTTTTTTACCTCTCCATTGTTGGAATGATGAAACCCTTTGGGCCATTGGCAATTTGCTAGGGACTTGCATTCATCGCGCAGAACCTAAAGATAATCTATAGGAATGTGCCTGAATCTATGTCGAAGTGGATCTGGAGAAAGGCCTTCTGGAATCCATCAAGCTAACCTTGGATAATTGTTCTTATCTTCAAGAAGTGGACTATGAGCAACTCCCTTTCAAATGAAAAAGTTGTCACGAGTATGGTCACTTTTCCAAAAGTTGCCCCATGGCCCCTGTGGAACAACGTAAATAAGAGCAACCAGAGGCCTAGAAACAAACTAAAATAAGAAGGCATACGGTTCAAAAAGGACCATAAGTAGTTAAATCCCTTAAGCTAGAATGAGCTCCCCTCAATCAAAATTCGGTCCCCTCATATGGTACTTCCCCAAAAGGATCGTCCTCCTGGAATCAATACAAGATCATGTCAGAGGTTGACGAAGATCCAGAGGAAAACCCTCCTACATATTCTCTGGTTCCCCCAGTGAAGGGTTTTAAGTCTTATGCCTCTCTTGTCGACTCAAATGAAATTTCCATGGAGGATCCTCCACAAAGGTGGAATACGATTAGATCGAGGAAAGCTCTGAAGGGGAAACATACATAGATTCTTCAAATTTACAATCCAAGAAAAAAACCAGGAAGACTGAAAAACTCCCAAAGAAGAGAGGAGGCAACTAGGAGAGACATATAAATGGGAAATAAAAGCATACTAGATGGGAATACTAAGAAGTATCAAAGGCCACTGTGGAATCAAAGTGGATCCGCTCCTCCAAAGGGAAGAAACCCTAAAGCATCCTCTAAATAATGAAAGTAGTCTCCTGGAATTGTAGGGGTATTGGACAGGAAAATCCCCAAGTACTACTTATCTAAGAGACCAAAATGAAGGACACAGAGGTCCTTCTACAAAGAAGTAGTTTCTTATGGAAATATAGATGTGGAAAAGCAGTCAGCTCTTGTGGAGCCTCTAGAGGATTATGCACATTTTGGGATGCTCAGTTGTTCAACCTTACCAGCTGGTCATTTGATCTGAACTATCTGTTGGTCACTCTACTTCACACTTATTCAGGTAATTCCTATAAAATTATAAATTTTTATATTCCCTCACTTTTCAGAGAAAAAGTAATATGTTGTAATTCCATAAATGCCTTCCAAACAAGTTTAGACACACCCCCATTATTATTGTTGGATATTTTAATACAACAATACATGTTTAAGAGAAATGGGGAGGATCTATAGTTAAGGATGCATCTAGAGAATACATGGAATACCTTATTTAGTCGTGGGATTTGATGGATGTGAAGCCTCTGAGGGGTTGGTTCACCTGGTTAAACAAGAGACGGGGGGAAGGCCACATCACAACTAGATTACATAGATTTTTAATCAACAACAACTTTCTAGAGGACCTAGTGGTTTAATCCTCTCACATTATTCTTTGGTCAGGATCTGATCATAAACCTATTACACTAGATATTTCCTCAACAAACCCCCTTGGTCCACTCCCCTTCCATTTTAATCCTCGCTAGGTGCAGGATCCCTTATTCTTGGATTTGGTGGCTGCCTCCTGGAATTGTTGGATCTAGGGGTCCCTTGTTCACATTTGGGAGAAAAATCTCAAAATCACTAAGCTTTCCATCAGAGGTTGGGTTAAACAAAAATACTTGGAAGAGAAAAGGGAAGAACAAGATATGGAAGGTAAAATTGAATAAAAACTTACAACTAGAAAGGAGTCCTATCTCTTCTTCTATTTTAAAAGAGGACCAAGAGGACTTCACCAATTATCAGAAAATTTTAAAGGCAAAAGAAGAGGATTGTCGTCTAAAATCTAGAAGTATCTGGATGCAAGCAGGGTATCACAACACCAAGTTTTTCCATCTTCATGAAAAGGCTAGATTGTGGAAAAAAAAAATCATGGAGCTGAAGGATGAGTCAGGAAGATATTTTTCAGGCCAACATCAGTTAAAGCAAGCTACTTACTCTCATTTTGAAGACCTTTACTTGGAAGAGGGAATGGGAGATTTGGAGGTGCAATAAAAGCTTCTAGAAAACATCCCTAAACTTATTAGGGATGAATACAATGCAAATCTTATCAGCCAAATGATGGAGGAAGAGGTTTATGGGGTACTTCAATGAATGAATCCAGATAAGGTTCCTGGTCTGGATGGATTTTTTGCTCATTTCTATATTATTTGTTGGCATATCATTAGAAATTATTTGGTTTGCATGATTGAGTATGTTCAAAAGTAATATAGGATGGTGGGTAGTACCAACTCCTCCTTTATTTCCCTCATCCCTAAATAAACCAATCCTTCCACCTTTTCTCACTTATGTCCCATCTCCCTGTGTAATGTCTCCTATAAGCTTATATCTAAAATCATTGCAAATAGAATCAAGCCTCTCCTTCCCAAATTAATATCTCATAATCAAGAGGGGTTTGTGGAAAAAATAGAGATGATAGACAATATTTGGATTGTTCAGGAGGCCATTCACACTAGAAAAATAAGAGGTGAAAAGGGGATGACCATTAAACATGATATGGAAAATGTCTTTGATAGGGTTCATCACAACTTTCTCTTTGTTATCTTGATGAGATTTGGGTTTGGAGAAGATTTCATAGCGTGGATTTAAGATTTCATTAGGGAGCCCTGGGTTGCACCTATGATAAATGGTAGGTCAGACTCCTTCTTCAAGATCTCAAGAGGCCTTCGCCAAGGATGCCCCCTCTCTCCCCTCCTATACATTCTTATGGAGGAATCCCTAAGAAGGAAATTAGAGAAAGCTTGCACCTCTAAACGAATCTTGGACATCAATATATCCTAGGGATTCAAATCATCCAGATGGATATCGGTGGCCACCCACCCATTCCACTGGCTCAGAACAAAGTTTTCCACCTTGGCAATTTTTCGATAGTGTTTTGGGTCCCAAACTTCTGGGGTCATTTTGAGGCCCTAAATGACGTTTTGTGGGGATTTGGGGCCCAGAGGATCACCAAAGGAATTGGTTTGGGGTAGTCTATAATTTTTCTTCTCATTTAGGCCTTTCCAATGGTGTATCGAGCACCCCAAATGGAGATCGTATGCAAAAGTTACGCCCTCGAGAAGTTGACGTATTAACTAACACCATCGAGGCCCGCAGACCTTTTGGATTTTCATCTTTTGGGGTTAGGATTTTGGATTTTACTTATGTTAAAAAGGCCTTTGGAGCCTTATTGTAACACCCATCTTCTTGCAAATGAACATATCCATCACATCTCTTCTCAGAGATAAGTTTCCACCATTCTAGTGAGTTCATTCACTCTGTATTTTACAGTTCTGTACATTTCATTCATTAATATAAATTGTGTATTACTGTATCTAAGTTTTCATTGTTATATATCTTCTATATCTCTGTTATATTATTGGATATCTGATATATCTCTTTTCATTTCTTTATTATATCTCTGCTCTCATTCCATGCCGAAAATAATCTGGATCATCAAATGAGTCAATCACTCTCAGTTTGTGGATGACACGCTTCTTTTGGGGGTGCTTCTTCAATCATTGCAAAACGATTCAAAGAAATCCTCACAGATTTCATAATCTCTTCAAGAGGAAATATAAACAGGAAAAAAATTCATATATATGTTTGGAACATTAACCACAGAATGGATCTAAGCATTGTTGATATTCTACAATTCCCCCTGAGTGAAAATTGGACTTCTTTTAAATATTTGGGGATTCCAATTTTCTCCAAAACCCTCCCTAGCTCTGCTTGGTTCCCTATTATGGAAAAAATAAATGCCAAATTCATACAATGGGAATCTCAATGGTTAAATCCAACAGATCGAGTGGTGCTAATAAAGGCAATTCTCTCAACGTTACCGGTGTTCCAATTTTCCTCCCTTCCAACGTCGGTCATCATCAAGTCATCCAGAGGGCATGAGATCAGGAAGTTCTTATGGCAGGGTGGCAAGTCAAATTCTAAGAGGTTGCCACTAGTAAACTGGAAAATTGTTCAAGAACCTAAACAACATGGGGACCTTGGCATAGTGGATCCTACCTTGTCAAACCTAGCTTTAGGCGCTAAAATCCTTTAGTGTTTGGTCTTTGACAAATAAAACTGGTGGAAGAAATTTATTTGGCATAAATATATTTTGGGGGACCGACTAAGAATTTTACACTCTCCTAATGTCTCAGGTCTAGGTTATCCAATTTGGAAGTTGATGAAGGCTTCTCTCTCGCTTATTCAGAGCAAGTGCACCTGGGTGCCTCAGAATGGGAAATTGATTAATATGTGGACCGATGGAATCATGGGGAATCCTCCCCTTGGACAGGATATATCCTTGCAACTGCTGGTAATATGGTGTCATTCTCAAAATATTAGATCATTAGTGGACATATCCATCTAGAACCAGATGGGGTCCTAGAAAGGTTGGAACTTGGAGAATATTCCTATTCAGTTTCAGGATCTTTTCCACTAATTTTTCCATAAATTATCTATTTGTGCCCCCTCTCATCTGTCATTCAAGGGTTCTTGAGGTTGGGGAAATGGACTCTATTCAGTAAAAGAAGGATATGTCACATTGTTGGCATAATCCTCCCTTCCTCTTTGGTCTTATCTATGGTCTAAAATTTGGCATTCAGATGGTATTCCCAAAGTTAATCTATTTTTCTCGACCTTGGCCCATGGGAAGATTTTGGTGGGGGGGAATTTGAAAAAGAGGGGATTTAGGAGACCCTTCAGATGCACCTTATGTCATCAAGAGGAGGAAACAATAAATAATTTTTTTCTAGAATGTCCTTATGAAAAGGTTGTTTGGTGTCACTCCCTTCTCAACCTCCTCCCACTTATCAACTAGCCATCTTTTTCCACCACATTATTCAGCCATTGGAATTCCTCATATCAAGGTACGTTAAAAAATAATTCAGTCTTCAATTTTTTTGTTTTGGCTGTTTTGAAATTTGTCACATGGAAAATATGGCTTGCTAGAAACAAAGCAACCTTTTCAGATGTCCTTCTCCCCCCAGAACGTGTAGCAAATAGGACCACAAGGATGTTGGTTGAACACTTTCTTCTCAAAATAAAAAAGATATCAGATAGTCAACATACATTGGATAAGGAGGAATAATGGTTGAAATATCTTCATCCCTCTCTTACTGAATCAACCTCCTTCTCGTCCCCTCCCCTTTTTTCTTCTCTTCATCCCAAATGGAAATTGTGGCTCACAAAGGAAGAATTTTCCCAGTGGCTAGAGAAGCATGAAAATAATGTATTATGTTTTGATGGTGCCTCTAAAGGAAACCCTGAGATGGCAAGTGCAGGTGGGGTCATATTTTCCCCAGGAAAAAATAAGAGAACAACCTTTTCTTGGAGCCTGGGGGTGGCCTCGAATAATCAGGAGAAATCTTACGCTATTTTACAAGGCCTGTGTTTATCCTGATAAGAGAACATTGCATCTATTACAATCCTAGGCGATTCTAAAGGAATTCTTTCTCACCTTAGAAATCATTCTTTGTCCGCGGATATGAAACTCAAAAATATCTTCATTAGGATATACAATGAATTGGAGAGTTGGCTTGACATTCAAATCTTTCATGTGCTCATACATAGAAACACGCTTTCTCACGCTCAAGTGAATATGGCCACCCAAGCGGAAGTGGGAACTCTTAGCATAAATGAACGAGTTCACCATTCACATATCCCCTAGTAGATACAAATTCACCATATTTTCCAATGGACACATTAACATATTTTAATTTAGTCCCTTTGTGGCTTTGGCCTCATTCCATTTCATCCACCATAAGTGAAGGACCCCATTTCCTCCCTCCATCACATCTCTACAGTAAAATATTGACATGTTGAGATTTCTCCAAGCGCTTGGCAAGCAGTCGAGAGGTATGGATCCCTAGCCTCCCGCATGTTTCATCCTCTTTAACCTTTGAACCACGTTGGTTTTGTTATCCCACATGGATTCACGTACATTGTTGCGACATTTTGTATGCTCCAACATTCATGGAGATGGTACCTTTCCTTCATTCTATTTCATCACCACCCTGGAAGTTATCCTCATACATTTAATACAATCATAGTTTGTTTGTCTTGATGGATATCTGCAACATGTGAGAAATCATTCAATGTATGTTTCCATATTTGGTTCATCCTCCTCCTCAGTTGTGGTGGCTAAGTGGGTAAATTCTAGTGCCTATTTCAAGCAGGAATCTCTGGGTTTGAAGTGCACCCCCTGCAACATTCGACAATTGAATTGGCATCATTCTCTAGTGTATCGGTTATTAGATCAAAGCTATATTTTGTCTGCACCAAGAGTCATCCTGACACCATCCTAGTCGCGATGAATTCATGGAATTAGAACATACAATGTAGGTCATCCTTCTCATGCTTGATAATGCTTGATAATCTCTTAGTTCAATTTGTGAAACACCTAGATTTGTTGATTGACCAACAAACAAGGCAACAATGAATCGAGGATGAAGTGGGCTCCATCATATCAGAGGTAGAGGAGGTTTGTCACCACCTTTTGAAGTCAGCTTCCACCATCACTCCCTCAAGAGTCTCAGACGAGGCGTCTTCCCCATTTCCACCTCGTGAAGTTCCAAACTTAAATCATCTACCTGTGCCAGAAGCCCTAGATTTGAATAGGAAAGAGTTTTATCTCTATCATTTTTTCCTATGCATTTTTTTTGTATCATGTGCCTTAACACATTCTATCGTTCATATAGTTTTAGTTGGCATGGCTTTAGTTCTAGCATTAAGCTTGTAGAGGATGGTTCATTTTGTTTAGTAACTATGGAGTCTGTTTTTGGCCAGTTGGTTCAGGACTCTTTTGTCTTTGTAATACTCTACACTATGAGTCTCCTCACAACTTTTGATTCAATATAGTTTTCCCCAATTTCTTTCAAAAAAAAATAAAATTTAAACAAACATGTATGGAAAAAGGAACTGCCATTATATTAAATTAAAATTACCCCATTAACCCACTCGGTGTAAATAAAAGGCACCACCATTATATTAAAATATAGCATTGGTTTCAGTAATTTATTGTCATGACACATCATAAGGATACCCACACTTTGTGTAGAGTTAAAGACATTGACATTATACTTAAAAAGTATATACATCAGATCTAAACCGAGAACATATTAGGAACTTGAAGATAACAAAAGGAGGATGGAAAAGGTCTTTCTTGATAGCAATAATACACCAGAAAATACATAACTAACTTGTTACCATAAAACTTAAACCCTCAAGCACACAATATAATCTATACTCACGGTCACAGGCTTCTTATTATGAACCATTTGTCCATCAGGGGACATCACTCATTTATGGAAAATCTAGTTTTTTTATATACATAGTGTTATACATACAAAAATACATGACCTCCTTATTCCCTTGGTAAGTTGTGGTTATATCATTCATCCAATTGAAAAAAATACTCTATATGCTATAAAATTCTGATTTGTCTCCTCCGCTCACATAAAAACCTTCATAGATGAGCCAACACTGAACAAACTTTAAACCTAAAACTATTTACAAAAATATATTCACATTGACCTGGAAAAAACTCTACAGACTCTCTATGCAACTTGGATTCATATTCCCCATGAGAAAGTGTTCTTCATTATCAATGCACATGTAATTAGCAGTTCCCCTACAGACACAATGAATTCACTTTAGTCATTATTCCTCATCTTTCCAAGGAGGTAATGACTACCTTGCAATGTTACAATTGCGAATATCAATCATCACTACAAAATTCCCCTTATTATATGATCGTTCTCAAAACAAACACAAGTGTAATTGAGGTTACAAATAATAATTATAAGATATGTGATTAAATGAAAGATTGGCCAGTCATAAACTGTAGAGCTTCTGGGTTCTTCTCTTTGGGATTTCTCAGATCCACTCTTCCCATCACCAACTCTTCCATCATCAACGACGTTATTCTTCTTCTTACTTACTTCTCCATGGAATCTATCGTTCTCATGGTGTCACTATTACACAATATTTCAAATCCCACAACATAAATCCAATGTTCTACGATTGATCAATTTCATGGCAAACAAGAAGAAGAATATCCATGGATGCAACAGTGCAGAAACCGATATAAAACAGATCAAGGTTACTTCCAAGAAGAAAGAGAGTTTAAAGGGATTTAGGTTGTTGGGGAAGAGGGAATATCCACAAATAGTGAACGAAGATAACCAAGAGTCTTAATAATGGAGATACTCTGTGTTACTTGTCTTTTTGTATCATTCAATCGCTGGAACAATTTTTGTCTCACCAATTTTATGTTTAGTGTGGATTGAATGCAGATCTAGAGGTTATTAATGGGTGAGGGTTTGATATTTTATTTCTGAAATACCATTATATGGATTAGAATTTGTGGATATAGAAGGATTCTATAAAATTAGGGCCATTGGGTTTATTCTCATAAATTTTGAAAAAAATATGCATTTTAAAGAATATGGTACAAATCTCACAAAATCGTTATTACTGGAAATATCAACCAATCCAGTGCTTAAAAATGTATTTGAATGCAAGTGTTTAAGTAAATCTACATTTGGTTTGCAATGGCACTAACCTCAACCAGATCCATCTACAAATTTTACATAAATTACCCTAGGGACCTGACCCAACAAAAAAATCTTCGATCGCCCATTAAGTTTTCCAGAAAATGATTCAAACAAAGGAGTTAAATTTTTCAACAAACTAAATTTAACAGAGAAGGAAAAATCGTGGGCATAGTACCTTGCAAATTCTCTCAGAAACATTTGAAAATGGTCATCAATTGATGTAGGGTTCAAATCCTTCCCTACCTTAGTTGCATTAACAAATATATGCAAAGACACTAGAGTCTCATGTTTCTCTTCCCTATTGAACATTCTTTGTAATAAGAACCTTATTCTCTATTACTCGAGGTAGTTCTGTTAGTTTTCCACCATATCCATCCATGGCCTCCACTGTCATAGGGCACTGCATGTGGCTTTTGAGATCTGTGCGAAGAAGGCTAGAACTGCGGGTATAGTGTCTATGACAAAGACTCTTCTTTTGTCGTCTCCAATGTTCCAACCAATTATTATGTCGTCTCAAATGTTCTAGGCCATATGTGCACTGCCACGTACATTGACACATGGATTCCTTCCATACGTCGTCGACAAACAACAAAATTGGCAAAGAGTCTATCCCTTATAAAACACCTTCGCGTAACAAGAAATCGTGATCAGGATAAGGTTTTCCTTGTCCTTTATAGTGGTTGAAATTTTTTCTCCAAGTGTCATGAACCATTTCTCCAAGTGTCATGAACCATTTCTCCATACACCATGTACCTACGCTAACCCAATTCCTACATGCAACATAAAACTATGCCAAGTGTTGCAAATAATATTTCATAGCATGTGATATCTTGAAACTATAGCAGTTTCCTAAATGCATTTGCATTGTACAACTTGTTTGCATGCGGTGGTTGTGCATGTTATGTGTCGAGTTTGTAGGTTTCAGATGACACCTAGTCATGTAACATTGAAACAAGTGTTTTGTTGTGCAGATAAAAAATAAATGCAGATCATCTCATGGCACAACATTTATATGAACAATTTTTCTGATGACTTAGCATATAGTGGAAAGATGGAAATTCCAAACACGAGACATATAAGTTTTGTAAATTAACAAGAATAAATAATTTAACACATAATTTTATTATTATTATTATAATATGACTTCCTTTTGAAACAGGTGAAATCTTGAAAACAATTGTATTTTTTTTAGTTACGATAATAGTGTTGACTCACCCCCGAGGTGTAGGGAAGTCAATGATGGAGTGTATTGTTAAGGCACTCTATTATGTGATGTCACTGACCTATAATTTTTAAATTTACATTAAAAAAATAAATAAATTGAAAAAAAAAACTTCGCAAGTTGGTTTTAAAAAAAAGGATTTAAAAACACCCATTTAAAAAACAAAAACTGTAACCCGAATTTTTATTTTTTTTTAAAGTTAAAAACTAAGAAAAAAAAAGAAATGGAATACTTTTTAAAAATGAAGTTAAAAAGACAATTTATTAAAAAAATTAAAGAAAAACTTTAAAAAGGGCTAAAAAGAAAAAAGAGAAAAAAACACTAAAAAATTAAAAATATATATAAAAAACTAAGAAAAAATGGGGAAAAAAAAGGTAAAAAATCAAATTTATAAAAATTAAAAAATTAAAAAGGTAAAAATAAATGTGTGTGTGTGTGTGTGTATATATATAATACAAAATTTAATATAATTTTTTTTAAAAATACGAACACAAAAAATTAAAATAAATAATTAAAATTATATCTATGTGGTTTTGAATGGGAATAATACTTCTCTACGGTTTTGAAACTCTGTGGTTTTGAACAGAAATATTACTTCTTTGCGGTTTTGAAGGAGATATTTTATTTCTTACATTATATATTACTTCTCTGCGGTTTTGAAGGAGATATTTTATTTCTTACATTATATAATACTTCTCTTTGGTTTTTGCCTTTTTTTACCAGAATAATCTCTGTATTTTCTCTCGGTTTCTTGCCGAGGGGAACTTCTCTGGGGTTTTTGGAAATTATTTTTGGCTTCTTCAACTCGTTGAGCAATTGGACACGTGAAATGAGGTGAGTCACTTTTTACTTTGATTCAATTTTAATTTAAAATATATTTATAATGTATTAACGTGTGAAAATTAAAGAGATTTAAATAGTTTTTATTTATTTTTTTGAGTTTCATAAGTAAAAGTTGATTTGAGATATAATAGTTAATATCATTATTATCAATTAAAAAAAATATTTTCCATTTTTAAAGTCAATCCAAAATAATAATTGTTACATGTTTTCTCTTCTTTTCAATATGAGCACTTCACCTCCTATTCCAAAAACCCATCCTAACAGGGGGGAGGCCCCCCAAAATCACCCTAGAGATCCTTTACGATTATATGGAATCAGTAGAAAAAAGGTGAGAAGAGAGAGATGCCAAATTTTAAATAGAGTTAGTATCATTAGAAAAAAGAAGTGAAGAAAGAGATGTAAAACTCCAAATAGAGCTAGAAGAAATGATTGATAAAAAAAATTAGACTCTTCAAAGATACCATTCAAACTCAAATAGAGGATAGATTTTTAGGGTTCAAGAGTGAATTGCAGAGAATGAAGGATATGATTCAAGAAATGGAAAAACATAAACAATCAACCCAAGAAAGAGAGGTTGAAGAAAATCACAACTTGAGAGATATGATTAAAGATCTAGAAGAAAAACTAACCAACAATTTTACCCTCAATAATATGGAAAATGAATTGGATATCAAACACATCAAAGAGGAAATGAATAAGCTAATAGAACTGGACCATGAGTGTAACAAAAGAGCCTTGAACCTCATAATTTTTGGTATAAAAGAACAAGAAGAGGAGGATATGCTAGCAATAGAAAAAGAAGAATTAAATAATAAATCACAAATTGATACAACTTACCTCATAGAAGAAAAGAGGCTAGGAAAAATAATTGATCACAAAGATAGGTTGATCCTTGTCAAAGTAAGTTGTAATGACCATAAATATATCATACTTAGTAAATCTTCGAGCTTGAAAGGGTCGAGAATATTTATAAATGAATACCTCATTCCTGAAGACCAAGCTGAATTAAGGAAGGAAGTTCAAAAGGTAAAAGAAGTCAGGAAAGAAGGAAAATGGGCAATAATTAGAAATCGAAAAGCTATTGTTAGGGATAGAGACCATAAGGATAATAATAGACAGGAATTTGGGAGACTCGGGATCCTTTTTTGGAACTGTCATGGCTTTCCATGGCACAAAGGTCCTATGATAAATTAGATCCTGAGTGATATTGATATTATTTGTCTTGTTGAAACTTGGGAGCATGAGGAGTCTAAGGTCCCTAACATAGAAGGATATGTCTTGTGGTTGGCATGGAACAAAAAATCCCACCGTAGTGGGATAGGAGGCATTGCTTGTTATATTAGAAAGAAAATTTCTCCTCACATTCAACTTCATAATATTGACCCTCTCAATCAATACATTTGGATAGAAATTTCAGACACCAATGCTAAGAATATGTATATAGAAATTATCTATTTTGCACCTATTAATTCTACTTTTTATAAGAAAAACAATCTAGATAACAATTGTCCCTATAATAATTTAGAACAATATATTTATAGTTTGAAAAATGAAGGTAATATCCTCCTGCTAGGAGAATTTAATGCTAGGACTGCAAATAAACAATATACTCTTTTAAGTACGGATTCCAACCATAATCCTTTATGGCTAGATGAGGACCTTGTTCTATATAATGGCTACAAAAGAAGCTCTGAAGACCTAATTGAGAATTTGTTTGGTACTGAGTTAGTCAAGCTCTACAGCTCTCAAGACCTAATAATTTGCAATGGAGTAATGAAGTGGCCAAACTCCAACCATATGACTTGTATTCATGGGATAGGTAGTAGTGTCGTAGATTATGTGATATCTGATATCCCCGTTTCCAACCAAATAACAACTTTTGACCTTTTAAATGATCATGATCCCGACTCTGATCATTAACCTTTAACCCTAACTCTAAAATTTTCCATGCATAGGAACACCATTGAAGAGAATTATGATAATCAAAGGAATTTGTGCTTTGACAAAAGTAAATTTGAAATTTTCTTAAAGGATTTAAATAGTAAATTAAACCTCCTAACTTATAAGGACAACATTGAAGAACTCTATCATGATTTTACAACTACCCTTTCCACTTCTATTAACAAGTTCTCTTTCGAGGTGTCCTATAAAAATAATAATAGAACGACCAACCCTTGGTATGATAAAGAGTGTAAAATTTCTAGGAAATCCATTAGGTATGCTTCTAATGAGTCCTTAAAACTCGATAAGATCAATACGTACAAATCCCTAATTAAAAGGAAAAAAAGGTACTATATTAATAAAAGGCAAGAGCAGCTGTCACAACTATATAAGTTGGATCCTAAGAAGTTTTGGAGCCAAATTCTAAACCGCAATACTAAAGAAAATAATAGGATTCCCTTAAGGGACTGGAATTCCTACCTTAAAAGTCTTTACATGTTCCCTAATGCCATGGAAACCATTCCTATTGTCCCTACAAAAGAAGAATTTTTTTCTTTAGATGACATAGAGTTTGGGGTTAAGCGGCTTGCATATGGGAAAGATAAGGACATTGAAGGCTACCAAGCTGAAATTTTTAAAATTGGAGGGCATATCCTTATCCCTCACATACAAAAGCTCTTCAATCTAGCATTCAAGCAGGGCTTCCCTAAACCCAGGACATAAAGCCTCATTGTTCCTATTTTTAAAAATGGGAATATAAACATTCCCTCTAATTATAAGACCATTATGATTAGCCCAATTTTATCCAAGCTTTATGAAATTATTTTGGAAAAGAAGATTAGCCTTTGGCTAGAAAGTCACGGTAAAAGAGATAAAGGCCAGTTCAGGTTTAGGAGATATCATTCAACTATGGACCATATTGTTACCTTTAGGATCATTGCAGAGGAGTTCCGCAATACTAAAACAAATATTTTTTGTTGTTTTGTTGACTTTAGAAAAGATTTTAACATGGTTCCTAGGCAAAAAATTTGGAATAGGTTGGAAGAGATAAAAGTGCCTCTCGAGTTGAGTGTTGTTGCAATAAGGATGTATGAGAATGCTATTGCTAAGTTTAAAAACATTGAGGGCTGGTCAAAAGAGATTAACTACAATATTCGAGTCAAACAAGGTTGTCCCTTGTCCCCTACCCTTTTTGGCATATACATTGACAAGTTAGAAGATTTCTTGGAAAAAACAGGTTGTGTTGGCCCTACTCTCACTGGTATAGTCATCAATCTTCATCTTTATGCCAATGATATCGTTCTTATGGAAAGGAGTCCCCACATGATCTTGAAAACCAACTAAGAATCCTCAAGGATTTTTGCTCCAATATGGGTATGACTGTTAATATTGATAAGACTAAGGTCATGATTATTAAATCCAATAAGATCACTTATGATACCTTCATACATGACAACAACAACTTAGAGGAATTGAATTCATATAAATATCTTGGAATTGATATTCACCACAAGGTCAATTGGAATTATGGCATTGAGAAAATGATTATTGGGGGATGGAAAGATTATTATGAGCTTGAAAACAATTGTAAATCAACTGATATTTGGAGTTGGGATAAGAACAAACTCCTCTTTGAGAGTCTTGTTACACCTATTATTTTTTATGGATGTGAAGTTTGGGGCTGTAGTATCTCTCGTGAATTCTGGAGAAAGATAGAGAAAATACAAAATAATTTTATAACCTATAATCTCAAAATTAAAGGAAATATGCCCTATCCAATCCTCCTCTTAGAAACAAGCCTCTCCCCCATTGAGAGCATGGTTATGACTAGATACCTAATGTATAATAACAAGTTAAACAACATGGAAGATAAGAGGCTTCCTAAAATTGCTTCAAAATCGAGTCATAACCACCATTGACTCAAGAGAGGATGGCATAAAGATGCTTGATCTTGGCTAAATTATTGGGGAATCATGGAAGACACCATTTTGTAGAATAAAGATACTATTAAAAAAATCATCAAATCAAAATTTAAAGAGAAAATGTGGTGTGATAAAAAATTAGAGGAAAAAAAATTAAGGTATTATAAGGTTGTAATCAACCCTAATCTAGAAGATCAAAATTATCTATCTATTTTTCCAATTGTTAAGAAAAAAATAAGCATTGCTAAGATAAGAACAAATTCTCATGAGCTCCATAGTGAAACTAGGTGTTGGTCAATTCCTAAAACGCCATGTGATGAAAGAGTGTGTCACCTTTGTGACATTGAGAAAGTTGAAGATGAAAAGCACTTTCTCTTAGATTTTCCAGCCTATACCCATATTAGATCTCATTTTCAAAATATTTGTCACACTACCAACCTTCCTAACCTCGTAACTCAACAAAAGTATGGTGATCTTGGAAAGCTTCTCTTAATTCTTTTTGAGCATAGAAAAAAAATTCTAAAGAATCACAAGTAATTACTTACCCTCTTAAGGTCCGATAGACCAATTCGGTCTTAGTGGATGTTAATCATATGTTAAAAACTTAAAAAATTATGGTGTCTATCTAGTGTCTTTGATCAGGGGATCAAATTTTGCTCAAAAATTCAAAGTGCTCAGAATCGCTTCAAATCAAACGAGAGCGTAGACCTCATCGTTGAGAACCCAACGCAACTTGTTTGGGTTCAAACGAACGTCGGGAGCGAGAGATATCGCGTTCTGTTCAAAATGGCAAACAAGCAAAAAAAAGGATGATGACTGTACAGTCCGTATGGACGATGATGTGGCAGGAAATTATTGGACAGTTGGCATGTGACATGGTTTGATGGCAGTGAATGGGATGGCGACATGTAGCCCAATCAATGGCTACCATGTGTCACCTGTTTGTTGGTTAAAATCTTTGCACTCGGCAGGAGTCGACCCCATGACCTCTGGGGCAGGGTAAAGCTTTGGGAAAGGCCGCCCAACCGGCGTGCCCGTACATGTTACTTGATATCTATATGCGTTGCAATGTATTTAACATCGTATAAATGTGTATCGGGGCGTGAACTGGGCCGGGCCTCGGCCCGTGGTTACATATTGTATTGCATACGACCAGTGCTATGGCGGTTAGACCCACCGTAACATATGTTATAACCATTTGAATATGCACGGTTTGGTATGACATGTGACCAACATATATACACGTGGGTAAACCTTATGGTTATATCAACAGTTTTTAAACTTAAGCCCTGTTGTGTTATAGCGCACGGTCATGTGACGACCATGTGCCCACGGACCTTAGTAGTTAGGGCCGGCGCGTAACTGTTCGACAATTTGGACCAGTTGTGCGGTTGCACCTGGTGCCAAGTTTTTATGATTTAAATTGCATGTGGGCTAGGTTGAGCCAAGGGAGGTGCGTTTTGTAGATGCAGAGACAACAAGCTTGAAGGGGAGACTTCCAGGAAGCCTATCTACTTCAATTTTTGGCCAAATGAGGTGCCGTAAAGGCCCAGCTAGGGGTTTTTGGATGTTCTGAAGCCGTTGGAGTGGTCCATTTGGAATTTTGAGCATTATAAAGAACATTTTTTTTATCACTTTGAGAAAATAATACAAATGATCCATTGGAAGCTGGACCAGGAGATGTAGCCTAAGAGAGGGTGAACTCCTTTATCATTTGTTGTGTTATGTGTTTTCTATTCATTGATTATGTTGTTGTTTATATGCATCTTGAATGAGTAAATCCTATTAAATTTGTGCTTGCAAAGTTGATCCATTTGCATTTTAACACATAAATTTAACTTGCAAATATTTTCAAGAATACAAATCTTCTTCATTTTTAGATCAAGTTGGTATTAGAGCATAGGTTTTTGAAGACTTGATTATTTACAAGTGTTTTGTTTTCTGATTCTCACAAGGTTGAAACTCACAAGAGGAGAAGGTCAACTTGTAGAGCCATTCTCATCCTTCAAGGAGGAAGCAAATACCATCACCGCAAGTTTCAAGGAGGCATTCACCAAGTATGGCTCATGAAGAGAGTCATGAACATGTTCCTGTAGAAGATGAAGATCTCAGAAAAGTTTTCATGGAAATGAGAGAGATGATGAGGATCTTGATAGAAAGGAATACAAGGTTGCAAGGTGAAGGCTCCAACCCTTCAAAGAATAAGGGAGATAGTGGTGATAAAACTCCAAATGGAAATGGAGGGAATGGTGCTTCTCCACCACCCTCTCCTCCATCTTCTTCTTCTTCTTCTTCTTCTACCAATTCAAGACCTCTTCTGAATTCTCCAAAGGGACATGGTAAA
>ML788049.1:220821-240804 GCA_009831015.1 Picea engelmannii
CATTTTTATTTGGGGGTTGATTCTGGTGTTTTTGACATAAAAATATGCCTTTTTTGGGCCAGAGTTCTCGTTAAGTTGGTAACTTTGTTATATGGTGTGATTAAATTTCAAGGGTCACTCTTAATTTCAAGTTGAAGGGTATATATTCACCCTTCCATGATGAAAAATTCTCTTAATTTCAAGTTGGAGGGCATAGATTCACCCCTCCATGATGAAAAATTGAATAAGTGGTTGTACTTCAATTGACAAGAGTAAATTAGGTACATACTTAAAAAAATATTCTAAATAAAATATTGTCGTTTCAACTATTTAAAATGTTTAAATTTAAAGAACATAGACAATATACTTTGTAATTTCAAATATAACCTTTTGATGGGTTATCTATACACAAGTTTCTTCTCTTACTTATTTTCTTTTATTTTCAATATTAACACTTCACCACATTGCAAAACCTCAACTTGTTAAGGGGAGGCCTAACAAATTCACCCTAGAGAATATTTATGAACATATAGAATCATTATAAAAAAGGAGATTAGAGAGAGAAGCGGGTTGGAAAAAATGCTTGATACCAAATTTAGATTGTTAAAAGACAATATGAAGACACAAATGGATACTAGGACATTATCTCATATTGTCTCATATTGGCAGCAATCGTGTCTCCTTTGAACGAAATATTATCTCATATAATATTATATGAGAATATTATCTCATATAATACAAAATTTAATATGAGGAGGGCGATGGACTTTGCGTTCGATCTCTCAACTGCAGTTTGCAACTACGGTTAACCTTTAAAGTCCACAGTCTCCCCTAACCTAGCAGTCATGTTAAGCATGATCGTTTGCACGAAGGTTCTCTGGCGGTTTCTTCCTAGTCTTTTTTCTCAGTTCGGAGTTGTTGTTTCTACGGTAGTTCCTCCCTCGGGTTTCGGCTTGGAGTGGTGGATGTGGAGAGTCGAGAAGCCACCATGGAGAAGCTTCTAGAACACATGGCCACTAGAAGAGAACAACAAAGCGGGGATGGCTTATGGTTGGACACAAGTGGAGGTCTTGGGTTTCATGTGGAGGAGAAAACCTCTCTCATTTAGGCTCTGCACCAGGCTCTTGATGCAGAGTTACCTACACTTTCTGGTAAGTAGACCCTTTCTCCGCCCCCTTTGAGGAATGAGATTTATGATGGTTGCTTCGAGACTTTCTCAGAGTTCTTTGCTTCTGGTCATATTGACCCTGAAGAAGGAATTATTTCCTCTCTTATCCCCTCGGATGATCTAGCCTTAGATTGGATCTCTCAGGAAGAAGGAGGGTTTATTCTCTCTTCGCCTCCTACCAGTCTAGAAAACGCAAGTTGCGGGATTTTACCTTGCGGATCAAAAGTTTGCCTAGACACTGGTGTGGAACGAGGTAGCACGACGTGATTGCGCACACGAGTCACGGGTTTTCTGGAGGACCCAACCAAAAAAAATTCCTCCAAGGGATTTATCTCATCCCTCCTTAACATTGAAGAGAAAAGGGGTTTCATCCAGGACATAGGGGGCTTCTTACCGTTAACACAAAGGTATTCAGTCAGTCCGAAAGGTTCATGGGAACAAAGGGGAAAAACCTGTGTGGGGTAGAGACAAAAGAGGAAAGGTTTAAAAACCAAAGGAAAATTGGGGAATCTCGTGCTCGGGGAAGAGGTAGGTATGAACCTTGTTATTCAGTTGGAAAACCAGACCCTAGTCGAGAGGGCTAGCGGAAAATCCTTTGCGCACAAAACCATCATCGAGTGGGCACATTCGGCTTGGAAAGAGCATCATGGATACATCCCAAAGATCACTGAATTAAACAAGAACTGGTTTTCCTTCAAATTTCTTCAACCAGATCATGCAAAATGGGTTCTAGGAAAAAACTAGAGTGTCAACAATTCCCCTCATTTCTTAAAGCCTTGGAACCCTCTTTTTGATGCCACGAGAGAAAAATTGGACAAAATCCCAGTTTCGGTCTGTCTCCTAGCACTACCGCTACAATTTTGGACTTTGGACTACTTCAAATCCATTGGAAATTTCTTGGGGGAGTTCTTAAAAGTGGACTTATTCCTTGAAGAGACAAAACAAAGGAAATTAGCAAGGATTCTAGTCAATTTAAATGTTAGAGAAGGACTAAGAGAGGAAATTGATTTAAGATGGGGAAGCTATACATATTCACAAATTTTGGACTATGAAAATGTCCCGTTTAGATGTCGTCGGTGCCATCAATATGGGCACTTGGTGATGAATTTTCATCTTCCTTTAAGAAATAGAGGAAGACTTTATTACAATGTTAAAGGGAAGAAAGTGAGTCAAGAAGAAGGTAGCAGACACACAAAAAATACAAATGTTGAAACTCGAGATTCAACAGACTTAAAGAAGCCTTGAGTTGCTCCCAAAGAGCCTCGTCAAGAAGAATTATTTGATACTCTAGGTGGAAAAGCAAAGGAAGGATCCTAGCCTACAAGCCTTATCAAATATGGATCGGGAAACAAAAGGACTCTGGTCACGGGTAATCCTTTACCCCTTTCTCCCCCTATTAATGTTTTACTTAAAAATATTACTCTAGAAGGAAATGAGTGGTTGGAGGCTCTCAAAAATATATCCATAAATATCAGTCCTCCTCCACAAACTAAGAGAGGCTCAGACCCTTATAAGTAAGGTTCCCCCTCGGGTGACCCACCCTCCCCAAAGTGACTCTGTTATGCTGAATATGAATCTTCGTCATCCTCTCTCTCCACCGAGACTACGACTTCTCGTTATTTTCTTAGATCACAGAAGGAAACGTTACCCTCGGGAGGGATGGGAAATGAAGTAATATTTTCCTTTGATAGAGGAGGTCATGGGAGAAAATCATTGATATCAAAAGCATAGTCCAAATCTAGGATAGAATTTCTGGCCGGAAAACAAAAATCAATTGATGTTGGGTATGTGTTATATTCTTTGCATGTGTGTGTGTGGGCGCGTTAGATATGACAACTGTGTCTGACGATCCCTCGTACTAGTGCTTTTTTTGTGCTGTGTGTGTCGGGCGCTTTACTAGGGGGGTCCCGGGGGGGGCAGGTATGCCCCCCTGGTTACGCGCAGTGTTTGGGGAAACGCCCCAAATTTTTGTTTTTTTGGGCGGTTTTTGCTATTTTTAGCGGTTTTGTAAATTAATCTCGGATTAAGGGATTAGGGTTTTTGTATCTACGGAATACCTAAAAACATTGTATATATATTGTATGGTGAATGGTGAAATTGGATATAATGAATATAAGAAAGGTTTTCTCGGTTGAGGGTTTCCAGTATAAAATCTCTGTGTACTATGTGAATGAGCCATTGATTAAATTATGTTTTTCTTAAGAATCTATATGCATTGCTTTACTTCATAGGTTTAAAACTAACATGGGGTTATGGGCCCACCATGCTTCCACTGCGCACTTAGAGAAACGAGGCCCCAAGGAAGGGTGTCAAGATGAAGTGCATGTCTTTCAACTATAGGGGTTTGGCAGGTGCCCTAAAAAAACCAACCTTGAAAAGGGTGATTTCTTTGGAACACCCTGACATTTTACTTCTACAAGAAACCTTGGGAGTAGGTGAAGAGGTAAAATATTGTATGGAGCAGCTACTCACTGGATGGAAGTTCGAAACCCTGGATGCCTTGGGAAGATCTGGGGATTTGGCAACAGGATGGAACACTCAAACAATTCAATTCATAAATACCTGGGGTATGGATTCATGTCTTGGAATTATTGTCCTAGCTCTGGATATAAAGGAAGATCTTCATATTATTAACGTCTATGGTCCTTATGAGAACATAAAACCTTTATGAGACTCTCTCCTCACAAAATCCTTTCTAAAACATCACCTGATTTTAGGGGGAGATTTAAACCTCTCACTGGGGCTTTCATAAGTTTGGGGGGAGCATGCTAGGTCTAACCCTCTGGCTGATTTTTTCAGTCAAAAAATTGTTGAATGGAAATTAATGGACCTTGACCCCATATTTCTCAAACCTACCTGGAAAAATAGCAGGGTAGGGGATGAAGGAGTTGCTAAAAGGTTGGATCTCTTTCTGATAGTTGACTCCCTTCTAGAAAAAAAATAACTTTAAAGAAGTGGATCGGAATTGGGGGTATATATGATCATTCCCCGATCTTCTTGGAATACAAACAGGGAACTAAGAAGCCAACCATTCCTTTCAAATTTAACAAGACATAGCTAGAAGATGACTCCTTTCTTAGTCTTGTAAAAGAGAATCGAATACCCTTCCATCAGGACAACCCTCAGTTGACAACATTTCAGTTTGCATAAAATATGAAAAGGATCAAAGAGGTAGCAAAACCCTGATCCTCCCAAAAAAAGAAAAAATGAGGACAAGAAACTAAAATAAATTGAACTAGAGCTACAAATGTTTTCTGAAGAAGAAGCGGGGGGTTTCTACTCCTGTGTCAAAAATCACACTACTACATATGGAGAAAAGAAGGAACAAACTACTCATAGAAAAGGAAGATTCTTGGAGATTAAAAAGTAAAGCTATTTGGCTCGAAAGTGGAGATGAGAATACAAAGTTTTTCCAAACTTTTTCCAAAGGAAGAAGGAATGCCAATACCATTTGGTAGTTGAAAGACTCTGTGGGAAACCTGGAAAACACTTTTGAATGTATGTCAATACTGGGGAAAAATTACTTCCAAAACCTTTTCAAAGAAGAGACTCAAGCATCTATAGAAGAAGTGGTACCAATGGCACAACGTTTTCCCAGATTTGTAGATGAAGCAGACAATTGACTCCTGGTGGAAGAAGTAACGGAAAAAGAACTCTTAGAGGTTCTTCACAGTTTTCAAAAAGACAAAATCCCAGGTCCAGATGGTTGGACTCTCGAATTCTTTCTGGGTTGTTATGAGATTCTGAGACAATATTTTCTAAAGATGATAGAGGACACTAGGATTTCAGGTCGAATACCACAAAGTCTAAACTCTACCTTCCTAGCACTTATCCCAAAAATAGATAATCCAAAGACCTTGGATGACTTTCTCCCAATCTCACTTTGTAACTGTGCCTATAAAATCATTTCAAAAGTAATTGCAAGAAGGGTAACAAGAATACTCTCAGAAAGAATCTCGGAAGAACAATTTGGATTCTTCGAAGGAAGACAAATTCATGAAGCCATAGGTATAGCACAAGAAGGAATTCACAGCATGAAGACAAGGAAATTAAAATGTGCAATGCTAAAAAATGATCTCTCCAAAGCATATGACATAGTAAGTTGGTTGTTTATTCGCTTATTACTTACACATTTGGGTTTTGTAGTCCCTTTCATCAACTGGGCCATGAATTGTCTCACTACAGCTTCCTTTGTTGTGTTTATCAATGGCTCAACCTCTTCCTTTTTTCCTTCAGAAAGTGGTTTACGACAGGGGTGTCTGTTATCACCCCTAATTTTTCTCTTAGTTGGTGAAGGACTCAGTTTTGATTAATTGGAGTGGTTGTCATTGATGTCAACCCTTGAAGAAAGTCTGGTAGCGAATTCTGGTAGCACAATGGTTTGGGTAATGGAACCAAGTTTGTTTGATGGATAATGGTATGAGTTTTGATATATTTGTAGGTAAGACTATTCCAGATGGATATTACATGTCATTCCATTTCCGGTGGTATGTGGAACATCACATAACTCCTCACGTTTAGAGAGTTATGGCCATGTGAAGTTGGAGAAATGTTTTGGTGATGGACCCAAGTTTGTTTGATGGGTAATGGTATGAGTTTTGATATATTTGCAGGTAAGAATATTCTAGATAAATATTACATGTCATGCCATTTCCATTGGTATGTGTAATGTCACATAACTCCTCACGGTTAGAGAGTTATGGCCATGTGAAGTTGGAGAACCCTCAAGAGTCATCTAGAAGCCCCAAAAGGTCAAAGTAGTCAAAGTGATTTAAGAGATTTTAGAAGGTAAATAATAAATTTAAGTGATGAGTGTACTATAAGTCAAATTGAATAAAAAATAATTTATTTCCATAATAAAGTTAATGGAGAAATTACTAAGTTGACAAGTGGTTAGAAGTGGGTTAATCCTAAAATAAGGAAAGTGGGTTAAGATGGTTAAAAGGTAACCCCTTGAGGAAGCTACATGAAAGTATAAATAAGAGGCAAGGATCTCTCATTTTAATCACACTTGAGAATATTGAATATATATAGGTGACTAAGGTAACCGAAGGACATCTAAGCCGAATTTCAGAGGGAAGGTGAACTAAAGAAGGATGAAATTCAAGGGAGGATAAATTCTTTTGGTGATGCTTTCTAAGGTATGTTATTTACAGGTCATCTCACCATTTTTGCAATAACTTTTTCCAGAATGATTTAGACCTTAAATTGGGAGGCCATTGAGTAAACATATCCAAGTATCTATGATAAAAATTTCAGCTTATGGGTCGTTGTATTTTTAGATTTACACGTCGTGGTAAATAGGGTTTGTGGCTAGTCCTAAAACTAGTCTAAAACAAGTGTTTCGGGTTAAAACATCATAAATTCTTCATAACATATCCAAATTCAATAAGACCAAATGTATTGGTTAGAGTACAGTCTATATTATTTTTTGTACAATTTTTAGATCCATACAACAAATATTCCATGCGGGGCACGCTTTACCAGTTCGCTCTCTAGAATAAGCCATAATTCAACAATGTATGCCATTTTTGCTATAACTCCTTTTCTGAGAGGTTCCAAGTAGTGAATTCTAGAGGAATTGCATAAAAGACACTGAAGAACATTGTGTACCATTTTTAGATCTTTATTCATTATAGGTACATAGCTATGATTATTTCAAGTTAGGGTTGTTGACTAATCCAAAATTGGTCATGTGAGACTAAAGTAAAGTTTGATGAAAATGTTAGTCTCGTGTTGTTAAAGTTAAGGAAGGTTTGAAGGTATGTGATCTTATACACCAGGTCTATTACAGAGTTACAAATCAGATTTAGATGATGAAAGTTATGAGGGATTTTGGTTGAGGTACATGTTGGGTACATGGTTGAGACAAATAGTTGATGGGTTGGCACATATATGAGGTGTATAGTTGATGATGTTGGTACATCTTGATGAGTCATAGTTGATGAGTAGTTGATACATGATTGGTACGTACATGGTACATGGTTGGAGGCACTTGTTAGTAGTATTGTTGACACATGATTTATGGATGATGTAGCATACTTGTATTGGTAAATTATTAGAAGCACATATTGATCTTGGTGATGATTATGAGTTGTTGTGTTATGCTTGGTTGACATCTTTTAGAGTTGTCTTGGTGATTAGATTTGATTTGGTTGATAATATTGATGAGACAGGTTGTTGTGATAGGTTGTTTGGATAGGTTGTTGTGACATGTTATTTGTACATGTTTGGTGCATGGTTGATGCATTTGTTCATGGTACAGGTTGAGGTACAGGTTGGTGCATGGTTGATGCACTTTTTTATGGTACATGTTGATTACAAGTTGTTTGGTACAAGTTGGTGCATGGTTGATGCACTTGTTTATGGTACAGGTTGGTGCATGGTTGATGCACTTGTTTATGGTACAGGTTGATTATAGGTTGAAGTTTAGGTTGATGCATGGTTGATGCATGGTTTAGGTTATTGGTATAGGTTGTTTGGTGCAGGTTGATTGGTACATGTTTACAACAGTATATCTCATAGTGATAATGTGACAGTGGTTCCATCATTCTACTTCTACGTTAGAGCGGTTGGACGGGGCAAGGACAGGTGGATTTAGCCACCTTCTAGTTGTAGCCAGAGAACATAGGGGGTTGTAGCCTCCTTCTGGTTGTAGCCAGAGAATTGGGGATTTGGAGCTTCCCTCGGGTTGTAGCTTGAGAAATTAGGGGGTTGGAGCCTCCTTCTAATTGCAGCTGAAAAATAAAGAAGTTGGTGCTTCCAGTGAATGTAATTCTTAAATACATATAAGAAAAATCATTATGTGATTTTCTCTCGCTTTGGGTTTCCACGTAAAAACATTGGTGTACTATGTATGTGTATGATTGTTCATTTGTTCATTGTTTATTTACTCTGCATCTATTGGAGGATAATGCTACATTGATATAACACTTGCATATTGTGGTTAAAAAAGATTGAATTGCTCTATTACTGATTCATCCCCCCTCTTAGTCATCCAACAATTGGTATCAAAGCAAGTTCCTTCAGGAAACCGTTCAACCACTGGAAGGAGATCATGGATTATTTTGATAATGGAGTACCATTGTTTAATGGTCAGAATGGTTTAAAGTATGACATGTGGACCATAGGGACGAAAGTATTTTTACAAGAATAAGGGTAGTATATTTGGCTATCAGTCGTTATAGGATATGATAGTTCAAAAAGGGAAAAGACTGCAGCCAAGAAGGAATTGAAGAAGAATAACAAAATAGCAATGGATTTCATCTGGGAAGGATTACCTAATCTGGTAAGAGAAAAGGTTGGTAAATGTTCATCAATCAAATAAATTTGGGATAAGTTACATGACACATATTCTTCACCCATCACAAATTCAGAAAATGCCAAAGAAGATGTAGGTACAGATCAAGAAGAAATATGTTCACCATGTCAAATAGATTCAGAAGATGAAGAGTACATAATCAACATAGGTATGTTGTTTTTCTTTAATTATGAAAAATGCGGACATCTTGAAATAGATTGCCATGAAGGAAATGAGACAAAAAAACAAATTGAAAAATAAGACAATTATGAGGCAGAATTGATTAGTTCTTTAGATGAACTAAGAGAAGAAAACAAGTCACTCAAGAAAGAATTGATGAAACAAAAGGAAAGTGTTCACATTTTTGAAGAATCCCAACAGGTCATCGAGAACTTAAGAACTCAGCTAGAAGAAGCCAAAAAGATTGAAGAAAATCTTGAATATCAAAAGTAGTGTTTGGAAGCCAACATAGCAACACATAAGGAAGAAGCAGAAATGAGAGAGAATATATTGACAGATCATCTTAAGGAAAGAAACAACGATCTAAAACAGTGTGAGTTATAGTTTGGTCAAGAAGAGAAAGTACTTGAAGAAGAAATAATCACATTAAAAATTCATCTTGAAGAAGCGAAGAGAACAAAAGAAGTCATGAAGTCTCAAATATTAAAGAAAGAAGAAGAGGTTGAGAAGCATGAAGAAGAAGTTGTCACATTGAGAAGTAAAATCGTCAAGCTCAAAAAGAACGTTGAAGAGACAAAAACATCCACATCAGTTACAGAGAATGAAGAGAAGCACTCTAGGTTGCTAGAAAAGAAGAATGAAGAAAATAGAAAGAGTTATGCAGAAGTACTCAAAGGAAGGAATCATGGTCAACCAGAATCTAAAAAAACTAGTAAAGATACATCTTCAAGAAGACCATCTATGTTGAAGCCACAAAGAAGCTTCAATCACGATCATGATCAATCAAGGCAGAAATTCAGAAGGACTACACCACAAAGAAGATCATTCACTCGCAGGTATGCAAATTTATTTTATGGTCATTGTTTTTATTGTACTAATTTTGGACATAAGGTTGCAGATTGTAGGGATTATAAAATAAATGTTCAAGCAAGAAGTGCCTATGTGGCCGCATGTAACATTGAGTGTTACAAATGTCATAACTATGGACACATAGCCAGTGATTGTAGAAGCATGATCGATACTTCCATGAAAGAGAACACTCATATAAGATATAATAAAGTATGGATAAGAAAACAAGAAGAACAGGTGAATAGAGACCAAGTACCAGAGATCACAAGATTGGCAATAAAATGAGATGAAGAAAATTCTACAGAGAAAAAAAAAGATGTCAGAGACATAAAGGTTTGGAAAATAACTAAAAGAAAGGAAGGATAGGTAAATAAGGAATAGGTTCAAGAGATTGTACTTTCAGACATTGTAGTGAAATATGAATCCACAGATAGAGAGAAAGAAGTCAGAGCTCAGAGAGATAATGAATCTACCAATGAAGATAATGATGAATACACATCAGAGGAGGAATTGTTCTGAGCCATCCGACTTAGAGACTCCTAGGTAATATGAATATTATACAAGGGGATTCTATGCGATAGTTGTCACAAACCAAAGAACCATCCTTCGAGCATCTTGCAGAGTTTGAGAAGACAGATTCAGAGCAGTCAGTTAGAAGAAGTATAATTTGATAAATTAATCAAGACTTCATGATAATATAGTGATAAATGGGTCAACATTATGGACAGTTGCACAAGTAGAGTCTTGGACGGTATGGACAGAGATGGATTCGTAAGAACACTTAGTAGGTTTGGACATATATATGACAGTGGGAGAGAGCATGGATTCATAGATTTATTCAAAAACAAAGGAACATTATCATAATGGATGATAATTACACAGGAAATGGCTCAAACAATGATAATGGATTCCAAATTGACAGATATTTTTTGGACACATTCAAAACAAAGTAATGCTCAAAAACAACAATGAAAAAACTCCCTATGAACCATGGAAAGGAAGCGCAAACAACAACCTCTACATCAAGGTAACTCAAGGTAGTATTTTATTAATTGAAATTTATGTTGATGATATTGTTTTGGAAGTACTAATGACAAGTTAAGCTAGAAATTTTCAAAGGATATGCATAATGAATTTGAAATATCTCTCTTTTTGGGTTTTTAGATATGTCAAAGCAACCAAAGAATTTTTATGTCTCAAACTAAGTATATCATAGAAATGCTAAAGAGGTTCGGAATGGAAGATTGCAAACTAGTTACCACTCCTATGAAAACCAGTTGCAAGTTGAGCAAAGATGATGATTCAAAGTCTACAAACCAGAGGCAATACAGGGCAATGATTGGTAACTTACTATATGTGACAACATCCAGACCAGATGTAATGCAGGTAGTTGGACAGGTGGCACAATTTCAAGTAGCGCCAAAGGAATCACATGTATTAGCAGTAAAGAGGATTTTCAGATATCTCAAAGGAACATAAGAGTTTGGATTATGGTATCCAAAAGGAAAGGATCTATCACTTATTGCATACATAGATGCAGATTGGGCAGGTTGCATTGATGACCAGCAAAGCACCAGTGGAGCAGTGTTCTACTTTGGTGAGTGTTTAGTATCATGGCTAAGCAGGAAACAATCATAAGTATCCTTATCTACAACCGAGACAGAGTATATTGTAGCAGTAAGATGTTGTACATAGGTTATATGGATGAAACAAACTCTAACAAATATACAGGTTGAGTATGATGATCCCATTCCAATCTATTGTGATAATACAAGGGCCATCGGTATCTCAAAGAATCCTGTGATGCACTCCAAGACAAAGCACATTCCAATCAAGTATCAATTTCTACTGGAACAGGTTACAAAGAAGAACATAAGAGTTGAATATGTGGGCACAAAAGAACAAGTGGTAGACATCTTTACAAAACCACTTCCATGGGAAGCCTTTGAGTATCTACGCCAGAGACTCGGAGTAATTTCTACTCCAAAATGAATGCTTATCTTATATGTCTTAGATTTACACGAGGAAGCACCATAAAGAGGAAATTTCAGGTTGGAAGATAGGTTTCAGGAAGAGTTTAGTCAGAGGGAGTATCCCCAAGGACAGTTCAGTTAGGGGGAGCAACCCTGGATGGAAAGATACCTTTGACATTGTTGAAAAAGGGGGGAAGATTTATCAGATGCGAAGGTAAAGGTAAAGGGGGAGCATGAGTAACATGACTTCAGTATTACATTAGAGTGTTTCCATCAATTCCAAAGGGGGATATTGTTGATTAATTGGGGTGGTTTTCATTGATGTCAACCCTTGAAGAAAGTCTCGTAGAAAATTCTGGTAGCACAATGGTTGGGGTAATGGAACCAAGTTTGTTTTATGGATAATGGTATGAGATTTGATATATTTGCAGGTAAGACTATTCCATATGGATAGTACATGTCATTCCATTTTAGGTGGTATGTGGAACGTCACATAACTCCTCGCGGTTAGAGAGTTGTGGCCATGTGAAGTTGGAGAAAGGTTTAGGTAATGGACCCAAGTTTGTTTGATGGATAATGGTACGAGTTTTGATATATTTGCAGGTACAAATATTCTATATGGATAGTACATGTTATTCCATTTCCAATGGTATTTGGAACGTCACATAACTCCTCACGGTTAGAGAGTTATGGCCATGTGAAGTTGGAGAACTGTCATGAGTCATCTAGAAGCCCCAAAAGGCCAAAGTAGTCAAAGTGGTTTAAGAGATTTTAGAAGGTAAATAATAAATTTAAGTGATGAGTGTACTATAAGTCAAAGTGAATACAAAAGAAATTATTTAAATAATAAATTTAATGGAGAAATTACTAAGTTGACAAGTGGTTAGAAGTGGGTTAACCCTAAAATAAGGAAAGCGGTTTACAATGGTTAAAAGGTAACCCCTTGAGGAAGCTACATGAAAGTATAAATAAGAGGAAAAGCTCTCTCATTTTAGTCACACTTGATAATATTGAATACCTACAGGTGATTGAGGTAACCAAAGGATATCTGAGTCGAATTTAAGAGGGAAGGTGAAGTAAAGAAGGTTGAAATTCAAGGGAGGATAAATTCTTTTGATGATGCTTTCTAAAGTATGTTATTTATAGGGCATCTCATCATTTTCACAATAACTTTTTTTCTAGAATGATTCAGACCGTGAAATTGGGAGGCCATTGAGGAAACATATCCAAGTAGTTGTGATACAAATTTCAGCTTGCAGGTCGTTGTATTTTTGGATTTACACGCCGTGGAAAATAGGGTGTGTGGTTAGTCCTGAAACTAGTTTAAAACAAGTGTTTTGAGTAAAAACGTCATAACTTCTTCATAACAGATCCAAATTAAGTAATACCAAATGTATTGGTTAGAGTACTGTCTTTAGTATTCTATGTACAATTTTCAAATCCATAAAACAAATATTTTGTGTGGGGTAGGCTCTACAAGTTCGCTCTCTAGAATAAGCCAAAATTCAACAAGGTATGTCACTTTTGTTATAACTCCTTTTCTGAGAGGTTCCAAGTAGTGAAGTCTGGAGGAATTGCATAAAAGACACTGAAGAACATTGTGTACCATTTTTAGATCTTTATTCATTACAGGTACATAGTTATGATTATTTCAAGTTAGGGTTGTTGACTAATCCAAAATTAGTCATGTGAGACTAAAGTAAACTTTGATGAAAATGCTAGTCTCTTGTTGTTAAAGTGAAGGAATGTTTGCAGGTATGTGATCTTATACACCAGGTATATTACAGAGTTAGAAATCATAATTGGATGATGCAATTGATGATGGATTTTGGTTGAGGTACATGGTTGAGACAAATAATTGATGAGTTGGCACATACATGAGGTGTATAGTTGATGATGTTGGTACATCTTGATGAGTCATAGTTGATGAGTATTTGATACATGGTTGGTACATACTTGGTACATGTTTGGAGGCACCTTTTAGTAGTATTATTGACACACGGTTTATGGATGATGTAGCATACTTGTATTGGTANTTATGCTTGGTTGATGCACATATTTGAGAGTTGTCTTGGTGATTGATCTTGGTGAGTAGATATGATTTGGTTGATAAGATTGATGAGACAAGTTGTTGTCATATGTTGTTTGGACAAGTTGTTGTGACATGTTATTTGTACAGGTTTGGTACATGGTTGATGCACTTGTACATGGTACAGGTTGAGGTACAAGTTAGTGCATGGTTTATGCATTTGTTTATGGTACATGTTGATTACAGGTTGTTTGGTATAGGTTGGTGCATGGTTGATGCACTTGTTTATGGTACATGTTGATTATAGGTTGAAGTTTAGGTTGATGCATGGTTCAAATTATTGGTACAGGTTGTTTGGTGCAGGTTGATTGGTACAGGTTTACAACAGTATATCTCACAATGATAGTGTGATAGTGGTTCCATCATTCCATTTATACGTTAGGGTGGTTGGATAGGGAAACGACAAGTGGTTGAAGCCACCTTCTAGTTGTAGCTGAAGAACATAGGGGGTCGTAGCCTCCTTCCAGTTGTAGCCAAATAATTGGGGAGTTGGAGCTTCCCTCAGGTTGTATCATGAGAAATTAGGGGGTTGAAGCCTTCTTCGAGTTGCAACGAGAAAACAAATGAAGTTGGTGCTTCCAATGAATGTAATTCTTAAAGACATATAAGAAAAATCATTATGTGGTTTCTCCCGCTTTGGGTTTTCACGTAAAAACACTGGTGTACTGTGTATGTGTATGATTGCTCATTTGTTCATTGTTTATTTACTCTACAACTATTGGATGATAATTCTATATTGATATAACACTTGCATATTGTGGTTAAAAAGGTTTGAATTGTTCTATTACTAATTCACCTCCCCTCTCAATAATCCAAGACTCAACGGAGCTATTTCGGAAGAAAAAAGATTGGGCTCATTTTTCAGAATCAAAATCTCTCAAGCTCTGCACCTCACTCACCTTCTCTTTGTGGACGGTGTATTAATTTTCAGTGGAGGTTCCATAAGGGAGGCAGAGTCCTTAAGTAATATCCTTACTCTTTTCTCCAAAGCAACAAGAATGCAAATCAATGAAGGGAAATCGACCCTCACTACAAATTTACTCTCTGAAGAAGAAGGTCAAGCTCTTAGGATTTACTTCCCCTTTGAGGAAAAGAAACTAGATGATGGACTAAAGTACTTGGGTTTTTACTAAAACCAAATGATTACAGAAAAGAGGATTGGAAGTGGCTTTTGAATAAAATGGATAAAAGACTAAACATTTGGAGTCATAGGTGGCTCTCACGCACGGGTAGATTGGTTCTAGTTAAGTCAGTTTTGGAAGCCATTCATGTTTATTGGATGTCCCTCTCCTGGATCCGAAAAGGAATTCTAGAAGCAACAAGAAAACTCACCTCTAAATTTTTGTGGAGTGGTAAAAAGGAATCACATGTAATCCCTTGGGTTCGATGGGAAAAAAATGTTGTCCCAAAGGCACTTGGAGGATGGGGCCTGAAAATTATTTTCCTCTTCTCCAAATCACTTATGGCCAAGGGAGGATGGCGTAGTCTAAACTCCACTAGTATGTGGACCAAGTTATTAATGCAAAAATATATCGAATCGATTCCTGTGGAGATTTGGCTCAGAAGTCAACAAGAATCTATAAAAGGTGCCTCAATAATTTGGAAAATGATTATAAACACCTTCACGGTCATAGAAAATGGACTATATTGGAAAATAGGTAAGAGCCAATGCTTTAGACTTGGAAAAGATCCTTGGCCAGGCAGCGAAGGACAACATTTACTCTTAGATCAACTTATCCAACATTTGCACACCTTAGGTATTGATTCTTTAAACAACCTTGCTAGTCCAAGACTTACCACTTTATGGTCACAAGGTTGGAAGGAAGCTAACAGGTTGGGATTAAGCGACGATGAAACAATTGAATTGGAAAGGTGCATAATTTTTTTAAATATTTCTCAAATAAGGCTCAGAGATTGTGAGGATGAATTGATCTGGGACTTGGTACCTTCAGGGTCATAAACTCCAAAAATGGGTTATTTAAAATTAAACTCAGATTTGGCTCAACGACTCACTGTTTGGTGGTGGGGAAAACTTTGGAAGCTAAAAATTCCAGCCAAAACAAGATTGTTTATGTGGAATGTATTAAACAATAAAATACTGACATGGGATATCCTATAGAAGAGGAATTTTTCCGGCCCGGGATGGTGTACCCTCTGCAAATCTGAAGGAGAGAATATTGTACATCTCTTTCTAAATTGTAGTTATACCATTAAAGTGTGGACTGAAGTATCCAGACTTTTAGACCTACTCTGCAGCTGGTCGGGACAAGATCGAAAACAAGATTGGAAATCTTGGTGGAATTCCAAAGTTTACAAAAGACTTAGAGAGCTATCGCTTTTGATCATTTGGGGAGTTTGGATAGCACAAAACTCTCTTATCTTCAAAGGAGTTCCCTTGGCATCGGAGATCACAATGGCCAAGAGTTTATCTATTCTGTGCTCCCTACCCCCCAAAAAAATTAGAGTCATTTCTAGATAGCCATAGGAGGTCGAGATCGACAAATCTTCTCCTTGGGGTTTTTTCGATGGGGCTTCTCAACACAATCGTTGTGGAGTAGGAGGACTTCTCTATCTTTCATATTCTCACTATTAATCTATGAATTTTGGCTTTGGGACGGGGACAAACAACTATGTTGAACTAGCGAGCCTCAAACTTCTCATTGCCTTCTCCATTCAAAAGGGTTGTCACTTCTTAAATGTTTTTGGGGACTCATTAAATGTCATAAATTGGATAAAAGGCACACAAATATGCACAAACACAAGACTCGCTACCTTAGTGGAAGATATTTTCGATTACAGACAACATTTGACTCACTTATTTGCCAACATGTCTACACAGATAATAATAAATAAGCGGACTGAAGGTGGGAAGAGGGGGTTCATTTGGCTAGGGGCCAATGGAAAGTAACAAAATACCAAAATGATCAAGCCCATGAATATCTGCACCAATCCTTTTTGGAATGATCTCATTTACAATTCAATACATATCCAAAATTTACATCTTTGTATATAGTTTGTAACGAATATATATGGACACTATGCACAAAACAATCCAACTTAGGGACTCATTGAGCTTTATACAGTAGCATTTGTGTACAAAACCCTTAAAGCGAACATACTACTTTTTGAAGACACAATTGCAAAAATATTACTCGAACTACATTAATAGCAATCATGTTATAGACTCCAATGTAACAGGAACAATCATGTTATAGACTCCAATGTAATAGAAATACACCAAGAGGTGTAAATGCAAAATGTAATTTTGTTCTCAAATGATGAAATAAAATTACGTTTTTTTTCTTTAAAAAAAATACAAATTTTAATATAAATTTTTAAAAAATATATTAAAAAATACGAAAAATAAATAAATAAATAAATATATATATATATATATATATATATATATATATAAACTGCATAGGTTAAACTATATATAATTTATAAAAAATATAAAAAAACTTAAAAAATTATGGTGTCTATCTCGTGCCTTGGAGTGAGATGTGGGGAGGGGTGATCCCTAGCATCGCCCCTCACACCCTCCTCGCTAGGATCCCAACATGATAGGCATGGGGGACGATTTCAAACATCGCCCCTCCCTACGTCCCGCTACAAAAGAATCGATATAATTTAATTTATTTTTTTTTTAATTTTTATCTTACATGGTTATTTATTAGATTTGCTTTTGTTTTCTTAGTTGTTTATAAATAAAATTTAATATGGTTTTGGTTTTGTTTTAAAATGGTTTTTAACTATTTTTTATAACTTTAATTTCATTTAATTGGTTTTAATTGGTTTTAATTTTATTTAACAAATGTTTTTAAAATATTTTATTTTTTTATTTTTGGTTTTTGAATTTAATTTTTAAAGTTTTAGCTTAGGTTTTTTTTAATACTTTTATTTTAGATACAATTATTTAATATTTTTTAGAATTTTTTTTTTTTTAACAAAATTGTGTTTTTATATTTTTTTTATTATTCTTAAAAAAAATTAAAAAAAAATTAAAATTATTGTTTTTTAGAAAAAAAATTTATTTTTTTTATTCACCTTTTTTAAATTTTGGTTATGAATATTTTTTTAATTTGTTTTTTTTTTAATAACTTTTTTCAAAGATTTTCTCCTTTCTATTTATTCTTTTTTTTAATGTAAATTTAAAATAAAATAGAATTAATTAGTGAATAAATTTTCAAGTAATAAAAAATATCCAATTTTGGGTTTTTTTATTTAGATAGGTATCTGTTGTCAAGGCCACAATTTCAATTAGGTTGTAATTTTAACTCCCCCAAAAAATTTGGTGCTACTGTTAGCGTCACTTTTCGATTCGAGGGTTAATTTTAGGTTTTTTTTTTTGTTGTCAAGGAAGGGATTTCAAACAAGTTCAAACAAGTCACGATTTTAACCACCACACAAAAATGAGGTACCACAGGTAGCACCACATTTTTATTCGGGAGTTGATTATGGTGTTTTGGACATAAAAATATGTTTTTTTTTGGACCAGAGTTCTCGTTTTGAGGTCACAATTCTTGTTATGTTGGTAACTTTGTTATATAGTGTGATTAAATTTCAAGAGTCACTCTTAATTTCAAGTTGAAGGGTATATATTCACCCTTCCATGATGAAAAATTATCTTAGTTTCAAGTTGAAAGGAATATATTCACCCTTCCGTGATGAAAAATTGAATAAGTAGTTGTACTTCAATTGACAAGAGTAAATTAGTTAATACTTAAAAAAATATTCTAAATAAAATATTGTCCTTTCAATTACTTAAAATGTTAAAATTTAAATAACATAGACAATATACTTTGTAATTTCAAATATAACCTTTTGATAGGTTATCTATACACAAGTTCCTTCTCTTACTTATTTTCTTTTCTTTTGAATATTAACACTTCACCACATATTTCAAAACCTTAACCTGTTAAGGGGAGGCCTAACAAATCACCCTAGAGAATATTTATCCACATATAGAGTTATTATAGAAAAGGAGAGTAGAAAGAGAAGCGAGTTGGAAAAAATGCTTGATACCAAATTTAGATTGTTAAAAGATAATATTCAGAGACGAATAGATAATAAGACATTATGGTTCAAGACATAGTTGCAAAAAATGGAGGCTAAAATACAAGAGATGGAAAAACAAAAACAGTGAACCCAAGAAGGAGAGGTTGAAGCAAATATCAACATGAGAGATGTGATTAAAGAGGTAGAAGAAAAAGAAACAAATAATTTGGTCCTAATTAGTTTGAAAAATAAATTGGATATCAAACCCATCAAAGAGGAAATGAATAAGCTAATCGATTTGGACCATAAGCGTAAGAAAATAACCTTGAACCTCATAATTTTTTGTATAAAAGAACAACAAGATGAGGACACACTAGCAACAGTAAAAGAAGAACTAAAAAATAAATCACAAATTAAAACAACTTACATCATAGAAGTAAAGAGGCTAGGAAAAATAATTGAACATAAAGATAAGTTGATCCATGTCAAAGTTGTAATGACCATAAATATGGCATAGCCAATAAATCTCCAAGCGTAAAAGGGTCAGGAATATTTATTAATGAAGACCTCATTCTAGAAGACCAAGTAGAATTAAGGAAGTTCAAAAGGTAAAAGAAACCAAGAACGAAGGTATTGTGGCCACAACCACCCCCCTTTTCATTTTTCTTTCATAAGCAAAACGAAAGGGCCCTCTACTTAAATTTGAGTTTTATTGTCTTATTCTTAGTACAACAAAGTTACTAACTTAACGAGAACTCTCGAGAGTTCTCGTTTTTTTAAAGGTCACATTTTTACCACTAAATCAAAAAATGGTGCTATCAATATCACCATTTTTTGTAGTGTTTGAAATTTAGACTCATTGGGTTAACCATTGATGTCATCGTGGACAAAAACTTTGAAATTGAACCCCGAATTGAAAAGTAATGTTACCAGTAGCACCGAGTTTGTTTTGGAGTTAAGATTATAATTTAATTGAAACTGTGGCCTCGACCACTGGTACCATCATCGATAAACAACTCAAAATCAACTCCTAAATCATTGCTTAATTGGAACCGTGACAAATTGACAACCAATACCATTGTGGCAAATGTGGCAAATTGACCCTCGAATCGAAAAGTAGTGCTACTAGTAGCATCACTTTTATTTCTAGAGTTAAAAAAAATGACTTAATTGGAATCATAGCATTCACCACCAGTGCTATCACAAATAAAAATTTTAAAATTAACCCCTAAACCGGAAATCTAAAAAGTTGTTAATTAATTAATTTTTATTTTTCTTTTATTTACATTAAAAATGAAAAATAAAACACTCTATAAACAAGTTAAAAGAAAGAATAACACCATTTTAAAGAAAAATATATAAATAACACTAAAAAAATTTAAAATAGAAAAAAACAACGTAAAACTTATGAAAAAGTTGAATTTGAAAATAAATAAATAAAACTCTT
>ML788049.1:246031-259985 GCA_009831015.1 Picea engelmannii
AAAGCGGTTGGACGAGCTTGAAAGTAGGATTGCAAGGGATACGAAGGACAGGTGAGCATCCGATGGTCAAATTATATTTCTTTATAATGTGTGTGTGTGTGTGTGTGTGTGTGTGTGTGTGTGTGTTTATAAACAATTTTTTTATTATAAACAAGTATGAAGGTGATAGGGATGGGGAAGAGAAAGTAAGGAATGGCCAAGTATGAAAAATGGTCGGACGAGTTTCAAAATAGGGTTATAGGGTATTCTTAGGAGAGGTGAGGGCTTGACGGTCAAATTGTGTGTCTCAGAAATTTTGACTACAAAAGGCGTACAAGGGAAGAGCATGATGGGGCAGTCCAACGACTGGTTTGTATATTTGCGGAATTTTGGGTGTTGTTTGCAGGTCTCAGAACAATGGAAGGGAAATATTGAGCATGCCTATCTAAGAACCCACATTCGAAAAAGTGTCTAAGTATGGAATATGGAAATGGTCGGTCGGATTGGTTTTCGCTAATATATTGAAATTTTTAATAGATATCCCATTACCTAGCAAGATATTTTCTGCATGTATATCACAAAATTTTGGGTGTTATTTGCAGGTCGCAGAACAATGCAAGGGAAATATTGAACCCACATGTTCGGGAACCCGCAAGTGAAAAATTCGGTAAGTATGGAATAGGGAAATGGTTGGTGGAATTTGTTTTCGCTAATATATTGATATTTGTAATAGATATCCCATTACCTGGCAGGATATTTTCTGCATGTTTCTGGACAAGTTGTGTAGGGACAGTTATTATGACGGTCTCCTCGAGGCATGGTGAGTTGTTAGCATTAAACCTCGGTTATTGCGTACTTGGAAAGAAGTGCGAAGGTGGCAGGCATAGGAAACAACGATTAGTAATTGGATATTTCGTGAACCCGCCAACCCGACGATCCGCGAAAGATATTCGAAGAAATGGCCAAGTATGGAAAGAAGACGGACGAGCTTCAAAATGGGGTGACAATAGTTCCACACAAGACGTGAGGACCCGAAGGTCAAATCGTAGGTCTCAAAAATTTTGAGTGAAAATTGTATAACATTGAAGAGGGTATGATGTGGGAGTCCGGTAGTAAATTTGTATATAGTGGAAGTGAGGGTGTTGTTTGCAGGTCACAGAACAATGGAAGTGCAATCTAGAGCTCGTGATCGAAAAAGTGGCTAGGTATGGAATGGGGAAGTGCTCGGTAGGAGTCACGATATAAAAGAACTAGTGCAAATTTGAACCCGTGAGTCTGCCAACCCACGCAACTAGACATTTTCGGAAAAATGACTAAGTAACGAGAAAGAGAAAGTAGGGGGGAAAGAGAAATGAGAATTTGGTTAAGTATAGAAGAGGGAAAAGAAGGGCTAATATATTCAAATCTGTAATAGATATCCCATTTCCTGGCAAGATGTTTTCTACATGTTTCTGGAGAAGTTGTATACTTACTGTATATACTTGGAAAGAAGTGTGAAGGTGGCAGGCACAGGAAACAACGACTAGGAATTGGAAATTTTCTAAACCTGCCAACCTGACGATCCATGAAAGAGATTCCAAGAAATGGCCAAGTGTGGAAAGCGGTCAAACGGGCTTCAAAATAGGGTGACAAGGGTTCCTAAGGAGACGTGAGGCCCCGATAGTCAAATTGTATGTATCATAACTTTTGAGTGCAAAATGTGTAACATGGAAGAGGGGATGATGTGGGAGTCCGGAAGTCAATTTTTATATCATGGAAGTCGGGGTGTTGTTTGTAGGTCAAGGAACAATGGAAGTGAAGTCCGCATGTCCGGGAACCCGCAAGCAAAAATCTTGATAATTATGGAATAGGGAAATGGTCGAAGGGACTCGTTTCGCTAATATATTGATATTTGTAATAGATATCCCATTACCTGGCATGATATTTTCTGCATGTTTCTCGACAAGTTGTGTAGGGACAATTAGTATGACTGTCTCCTAGAGGCATGGTGAGTTGTTAGCATTAAACCTCAGTTATTGCATACTTGGAAAAAGTGCGAAGGTGGCAGGCACAAGAAACAACGATTAGGAATTAGAGATTTTGTGAACCCGCCAATCCGATGATCCGTGGAAGCGATTGCAAGAAATGGCCAAGTATGGAAAGCGGATGCACATGCTTCAAACTGGGGTGACAATAGTTCCCCAGGCGATGTGAGTAACTGAAGGTCAAATTGCAGGTCTCAAAACTTTTGAGTGAAAAAAGTGTATCATGAAAGAGGGTATGATGTGGGAGTCTGACAGTAAATTTGTATATCGCAGAAGTTCGAGTGTTTTTTGCAGGTCATAGAATAATGGAAGTGCAATCTAGAGCCCGCCTGCCCGGGAATCCATGATCTAAAAAGTGGCTAGGTATGGAATGGGAAGCAGTCGGTTGGAGTCACGATATAAAAGAATGAGTGAAAATGTTAACCCGTGAGTCTGCCAACCCGCGCAGTTAGACATTTTCAGAAAAAAGACTAAGTAACCAGAAAGATAAAGTAGAGGGGAAAACGAAACGAGAATTTGGTTAAGTATAGAAGAGGGAAAAGAAGGGATAATATATTCAAATATGTAATAGAGATTCCATTTCCTGGCAAGATATTTTATGTATGTTTCTGGAGAATTTATATACTTATTACATATACTTGGAAACAAGTATGAAGGTGGCAGGCACAGGAAACAACGACTAGGAATTGGAAATTTCCTGAACCTGCCAACCCGACGATCCGCAGAAGAACTTCCAAGAAATGGCCAAGTGTGGGAAGCAGTCGGACGAGCTTCAAAATAGGGTGACAAGGGTTCCCGAGGAGACGTGAGGCCCCACCGATCAAATTGTATGTATCAGAACATTCGAGAGAAAAATGTGTAACACAAAAGAGGGGATGATGTGGGAGTCTGAAAGTAAATTTGCATATCGCATAAGCCGGAGTGTTTTTTGTAGGTCAGGGAAAAATGGAAGTGCAATTTAGAGACCGCCTGGGCAGGAACCCGTGATTAAAGTGGCTAGGTATGGAAAGGGGAAGCGCTATGTTGGAATCACGATATAAAAGCATGAATAAAAATGTGAACCCGTGAATCCGCCAACCCACGCCGAAAGACATTTTCGGAAAAAATGACTAAGTAACTAGAAAGAAAAACTACAGGGGAAAAAGAAAGGGCCAAGTGTGGGAAGCAGTCGGACGAGCTTCAAAATAGGGTGACAAGGGTTCTCGAGGAGACGTGAGGCCCTGCCGGTCAAATTGTATGTATCAGAACATTCGAGAGAAAAATGTGTAACACAGAAGAGGGGATGATGTGGGAGTCTGAAAGTAAATTTGCATATCGCATAAGCCGGAGTGTTTTTTGTAGGTCACAGAACAATGGAAGTGCAATTTAGAGACCGCCTGGGCAGGAACCCGTGATCAAAGTGGCTAGGTATGGAAAGGGGAAGCGCTCTGTTGGAATCACGATATAAAAGCATGAATACAAATGTGAACCCATGAATCCACCAATCCACGCCGAAATACATTTTTGGAAAAAATGACTAAGTAACCAGAAAGAAAAACTACAGGGGAAAAAGAAAGGGGAATTTGGTTAAGTATAGAAGAGGGAAAATAAGGGGATAAAAGAGTGGTAAAATAGAAAAGAAGAGGGCAATTTTCGTAAGCGGTAATTGGTCTCAAACAAGCCCCATTGTTGCAAAACCATCATTTTCTAGTCCAATATTTTATCCAATTACTCATTTTCTATTGTGCTTGTACCATTAAAAAGGGTGTGAGAAAATGCTTTGTTGAAGATTAGCTTTTATTGCAACTTCTGGGAGCAATTGTGTTCTTGATACATTCTTCCATGACTTTGACATATTAACTTAAGTATTAAACGTCTTGCATGATGGGTTGTTAGCATTAAATCTTAATAATTTCATGTCTAGAAACAACAATGACGATCTTGAATTTTAATATTGTAGTTGATTTCATAGTCCCATTTGAATACAACCACCATAGATCAGTTTTGTTTTTTTTTACTCACGAACAAAATTTTTGGTAATTTCATTAATAAAGTAAAAAGTGCTCAAATAGAGGCCAGGAGATGGACAACTAATAAAATGTTCCCTTTTGGAGTAAAGGAATCAAGGAAGCGAAAGGGAAATAAGAAATCGTTTTCTTAGCAAGGCTGGGATGAAAACAAAATTTCTAGGGCAGGGCCATGACTACCGCATCGTGATTTAGCCTTGCTATGTTCTATCTGCATTATGAATAGAATTGAATGTTGGTTTGAAACTGTCTGAAATTCATTTTTGTTTCCATAGAAGCCTGATGGGATCGACACAATGCATTGTCATATAATTGTTAAATGCTCCATATTATATCAAATTACTTGAGCTAATACAATATTCAAGAACTATGAGACTATCGAACCAAGCTAATCATAAGAGGTGTTAAATTCAACAAAGAAGCAACAACCAAGATTCCAAGGAATTTTTTTTAATAGTAAATCCATAAAAGAAAATATTGTGCAGTGTATATCTATCTATAGAAATTGTACAGATTTCTTTGCACCAAAACATTAAACATATTTGTCATAAACACAAGTACACGATCTACAAAAAAAAAAAAAACATGCATACAATTTTGTGTTGTTCCTCTAGTGGGACAACATGCAGGAGCCATCGAGATGCTCTTCAACATGCATACAAAACTCATTACCATGATGTTTTTTAGGAAGTCCTTACAGTCTTCTCCTCGGAAGGTCAATGTTCACTGCCGCAATCTCAATATCTTGTGGAAGACCCGAGGTGACAAAGAAACATGAGAGTGGTTCTGCATTGGAATAATTCCTTGGCTTGAAGCAGGTGAACAACACTCCTCCTGAAGCTGGCGACTTGGAGACATTGCAAGGCACCACTTAATTGTACAAATAATAGGGAAAGGCCCTGATGACAAGAGTTTCCAATATGAAGCCGCCACTGCAAAGAGTACGACATCCCACAACATCACTCCAATGGAGCACCCCAGCAAGAAAGCAACCCAGAATGTTTCAAACGTAGGAGGACATAAGAACCCATCATCACGATAAAATTGATAGTTCTCACAATATTCTTGTGAGGAAAAAGACGAAAAATGTTGTAGGGAAAGCAGAAGAGCCTAAAACTGAAAGTTAGGACACACTAATCCAGGTGGATATATGTGGCCACCCACCTTGTCTGACTAACTCAAAACAATTTTCTGGCAATTTTGGCAATTTACTATTTTTAGCAGTTTTTAACTTCCAGGGCCATTTTGAGGGCCTAAATGAAGGTTTTTCGGGATAGATATCCTCAATGATAGCCAAAGGCATGATTGATCCCCCAAAATGAATCTTCTCGACGATACCTTTCCAATGGGCTATCACACGCCTAAAACTTAGATCGTATGCAAAAGTTACAACCCCAGGAAGTTGATGTACTAACTTACCTAAACGGGGCCCACATTACTTTTGGTGCTTCATCTCCTAGGGTTAGGCTTTTGGATTTCTAGGGTTTTTGGCATTCTTGTTTATTGTAAAATTTCCTTTAGAGCCTTATTATAACCATCTTCTTGAGAATGCGAGTAGCTGTCACATCTCTTCTCAGAGATAAGCTGCCACCATTCTAGCGAGTCTTTCACTCTGTATTTTTACAGTCTCTATACATTTCTTTGATTAATAGAAATCGTGTATTACTGTATATTTGTGTTTATGGTTGCATCTCTGATACATTTATGTTATATTATTGAATATCTGTGGTATCTTTATGCATTTATTTATTATATCTCCGCTCGCATTTCATGTCGAAAATAATCCGGATCACACACCAAGAGACCACCTCCTCACAATCGAAGACTTCAGGGACACAACCTGCACAAGCAATTTGAGAGGTCAAATTAATTTGTTCTGGGTGGGAGGGGACCAATAGACCCCCTCCTTATAGTAAAATACTTCAGGGACACAAGTTGCATGAGCAATTTGAGAGGACCAAATTAGTCCATTCTGGGTGAAAGGAGATGAGTAGTAGGAATATGCCTTGCACTAGTGGGAGTTTTGGGCCTCATCCCCTAAGATGTTAATTGTATATCCAGAGCACAAGAGAGTGGTCCCACAATTGAATAATTATTTGGCTTGAAATATATCTCTGGGAGCATCAAGATACCATTTCCTTATAGTGAAAGACTTCCTCCTAGAACAGACTAATTTGGACCTCTGGAATTCCTACTCTCAAGCCGCAAAGTGGCTATTGCGTTTAGCGTCGGTTTATTTTTTCAAACCCCTTATTTTGGTCTTGTCAGGGCCACCATTGTCGATCTAGGAAGTGCCCCCCATTATGGTTGATTTCAATTTGGGTGCAGGAGTGGGAACAATGTCTGCATTTCCATCATCCATTGTTGTATCATCGTCCATCGGATCATCTTCTTCCGGCTCAAAATCGACTGCATCAACCTCCGTGCCAACCATCAATGCAAGAGGGCGAGTTCTCTGAGCAGGTGGGCTTGACTTGGAATTCTTTGGCTTGAAATACATCTCTCGGTGCACCAAGGGACCATCTCCTTTTCTTCTCCTGGGCAAAGGGAGATGAGCAGTAAGAATATGCCCTAGAGTATTGGAACTTCTGGTCATCATGCCCAAAGTTGTTTACTGTATCTGGATAGAACTGTTCTCCAACTGCCGCCATAAGATAACGAGAATTTTTGTTTGCTCCATATGATGTTTGAAATGAACATTCGGAAGGGATAATATAACCCTACAAAAATCTTGGTTTAATTCATATCAATGGAAGATCTCCTCGAGCCTTTCATTGATCAATGGCAATCTCCACAGTTCATGCATAATGAGTTGTTACCATTAAAGCTTACTAATTGCATATTTAGAAAAAAGTGTGAAGGTGGCAGTGACGATGAAGAGAGATTAAGGATTAGAGATTTCGTGAAGGCGCCAACCGAACGACACACGAAAGAGATTGCGTGATGATTGAAATTAACACTTGGAAAGGATAACACAACCCTCTACAAATCTTGGTTTAATTTGTATTAATGACAAATCTACTCCAACCTTTCAAACATTAATGACAATCTTAACGGTTCCTGCACGATGAGCTATTAGCATTAAATCTTAATAATTGCATATCTAGAAAGAAGTGTGAAGGTGGTGGGGATGGCGAAGAGCGATTAAGCATTGCACATTTCGTCGACCCACCAACCTGCGAAAGAGATTCCAAGAAATGGACAAGTATGGAAAGCGGTCGGTTGGGCTTCAAAATAGGGTCACAAGTTATACTCAAGAGACGTGATGGGTCGATGGTCAAATTGTATGTCTCCAAACATTTGACTGCAAAATGTGTAACATGGAATAGGGCACAATGAGGGATTTCAGCAGTCAATTTGTATATCACGGAATTTCGGGTGTTGTTTGTAGGTAGCGGAACAATGGAAGCGCAATGTTGAGCAAGCCTGGCCAGGAACCAACGATGGAAATAGTGGCCAAATATGCAATGGGTAAGAGGTTGGTCGGACTCGTGATATAAAATCATGAGACATAATCGGAACATGGAATATTGACGGGCTTGAAAACAAGGCCAGAATTTCTACTCAGAAGACGTGAGGGCCCGATGGTCAAATTGTATGTATCCCAACTTTTGATTACAAAATGTGTAACATGGAATAGGGGACAATGACAGACTTCAACGATCAATTTGTATATTGCGAAACTTCGGGTGTTGTATATAAAAGCATGAGACATTCGGAAAACGACACATTCAGAAAAATGACGAAGTAACCAGAAAGGGAAAGTAAACGAGAAAAAGAAAGGAGATTTTGGTTGTCAATTTGTAGATTGGGGAAGTATGGGTGTTGTTTGGAGGCGACGGAACAATGTAAACGCAATGTTGAGCTCGCCTACCTGGGAACCTGGGATCCAAAAAGTTTGTTGAATATGAAACGGAGAAGCGGTCGGTCAGACTCGTGATATAAAAGTATCAGTGGAAATCTGAAGACGTGAATCCGCCAACCCCCGCACCTAGATGTTTTTCGAAAAATGACTAAGTAACCAGAAAGGGAAAGCAGAGAGAAAAAAGAAAGGGGATGGAAATTTTCAGAAGCGGGAATTGGTGTAATAAATCCCCATTGATGGTCTTAATAGTAACTATGAAGTGCATTAAACAGGTGAACATGATCTTCAATCAAGGAATAGATAAAGTGAGCCATGCTTATAGTTTCCAAGATGTGTTTTCATAAGAGAAGCATTGGAAAGCCACAAGAAAAACAATTTTTGGATGTTTAAGTAAAATTATTGTACTGTCAACTTCACCGTAAGTATAACAACGACGAATTTGAATTTTAAGATGAATTTTAATTTTAATTTTCTGTGGTTGATATGATAGTTCCATTGGACTTCACATAGTATATATCCTTTTATTTCAAAATATTTCTGGAGATGAATTTTGTTAAGTTCATTGATCAAGGAAAAGTGCTAAAACGACCCACATACTACATTTGCATCAGAGAGATTATATTAAAAGGCAAAGCATGTCTTGTATATTCTTTAAGATCATAGAAAAACTGCCAAGATCCTGAATGTATCATTAATTTTTCAAAATGAAGCATACAACCAAGAGCCAAGTAAACACAAAATTTATTGAAATTCGAGGCACAAGGCAATGCATGAACACAGAAGGTGCCAAGTGAGATCCCACAAGGGTCCATAGAGAAGTACACATCAACCTATGCATCAAACAATTTGATATATAAAAAAAAAACACATGTGCCATTGGTTTTCTCTTACATTTGGTATATGTTCCCATGAGAAAATAACTGGGGCCATGATATATGAACAAAAGTCTGCCAAACACAAGACAACACAAAACCAGCGGAGCTTCTCCATTGTATCCCAGTTATAACCAAACCCCCAAATGGGGAACAAGAAACTTGACGATTACTATTTTACCATGAAGCAAGATCACTATGGACATTTTCTTCTGATAGTGCCATGTTCTATCACTACCATTTTTAACAATGCCAAATTTCCAATATTATTGGAAATGCCTGATGGTTCCGCCTAGAGGAGCAATCCATTTCCACGGTTCAAAGGATGGGTCTAATTTATTTACAGTTGGATACTTTGTATGGGGTTTGTCCTTATGCTTCCCATTTCTAGACTGAACAATCTTATGCGCTTGTAAATCAACAATAAATGCACTTGCATGTATGAATTCCAATGCCCAAACTCCCCAATCTCTATAGGGAGTTCTGAAGATCTCAAGCTCATGCTTCAATCCATGTTGAGCCCTTTTTTTTCAATTAGGGCATCGAGAAAATGTAGATATCATACCATAAATGTATAGTTTGAGATCATCTTATTTTTTATTTGGGTACCCAAAAAATGCAGAAATCTTGCCATGGCTATATAGTTGGAAAACACTTTTTCAACTTGGGCACCCAAAAAGGTGCAGACTCCTCCAACAAATCTACAACTAGCCACCATTTGTTTTTCATTTGGACACCCTAATAAATATGCAAAACTGTTACTGGGAGATGCAAAAAAACATAAAAATAACAACAACGATTTGATTTGTAGTTAGATTCTCCTTGTTTTTTCAAGTGCACAAAAACAGACAAAATCTCTGGAAAGAAAATTTCACAGCCATAGATGTAAACTCCAAAGAACTTGAGTCCGATGAAAATTCATTTGGGTATTGAATAAAAATTACAGACACACATGATATTTTTTCGTTTCCTGCCAAAGCTTGATATGAATTTTATTTTTTTCCAGCCGATATGTAGTATTGCATTGTCCTCATTTAAGGTAAATTTGCTATGTATCTGAAAGTCGTGAAAGATGTAGACACTGTTTGACTTGTTCTGTAGGTATACTTCATATGGAAATTATGCTAACCCAGGAAGCACATCTTGTAACAGAGGCTGTCTAATTGTACAATGTACGATTGTGTTGCCCACGGTTTGGATGGCATCATTGAGGCAATGTCTATATATGTAAGGGCATTTTTTACTACATCATAGATAATCAATTGTATCAACATTTATGAAAGTAGAGGCAAAATCAAGAGAGTTGCATTTGGCACATACAGGCTCGAAGGGGGTCGAGTACCCATTCTCTGCAACCAAAACACCCTCAACTTGGGCACGTGAGCATAATAGTTAATATATTGAACAATATAATATACAATTGCACAACAAAAAAAGAAAAACTGCAAAAAATTGGTGAAGGCAATTTGTATGAGCAAAGTGAGGATTAAATTTTAGATGTATACACACAATAGTGGTGGATCTAGTTAGTTTCTTGAGATCCTGTACTATGTCTATTCGCAATTTTGTTACAAATGTTGCTTGGGTTGTGCGAAATATCCTTTCTTTAACATCTCTTTTCTTTGTTATATTTTTGAAGAGCATAAGTGGAAATTTCCCTTTATGCAATTGTTGTTCCATTGAGGAAAATAAATTTGAATAGGTGTCGAACAATTGCAGCTACAACATGGAACAGTGCAATAGTTGTGTAACATAACCGAGATACATGGAGATGTGAAAGTAAAGGACAAAACTGGATATGGAGAACGATACCATTGCTTTGTCATTGTCTAACTCTCCATCTTTTATATGGAGAATGTGTTGTGAGCCAAGTTTTTTCGCGAATGTGACAACTGCACCAATGGTTCTGATTGGGTAAGTGTCATTGCTCTATGAAAGTTGGCTAATTGTTGTGTCTGGGATGGAAGGATATTCTGAACAAATCGCGGGATTTTTTTCCACAATACTTGTTTTGTTGAGCGATATAATCTGATCGCAATCACCACAGTCATATACTATTTTGGGAAATATATTAAAATTTGTAATGGATATCCCATTACCTGGCAATATCTTTTCTGCATGTTTCTAGACAAGTTGTGTGGGAATAGTCAGTGTGATTGTCATCAGGGCTTCGTTGTCTATCATGTCAGCAGACATAATGGATCTAGTTTTGTTTTCCTTGTCCAAGTAGGTGTTATAGACGACCATTATGTCCCCGATGAACACTTTTCCAGTTCGAGGGTTATTCAAGCCCTCTATTGATAGTATTTTGGGTGTTATAAGTTTAGACCTGGTGACATTTTTTTAGCATGAAAAGTAATGTGAATGGTAGTCTACATTATTTTTTGTTTTCTTTTTTCCTGGCATAAATGTACAAGTAGACGCACAACTTGGATGAATTATGGAGCCATAGTTTTGCAACCAAACCTCTTAGTCTACGGAACTTGCGCTATGTTTGGCATCTCACTTGCGTTCGTTGATACTTCTTGTGAACTGCAAAGTATGTGTTGCAGATGACATCAACATATTTATCATGACATAGATGAATAAATATCTGAGGATATTTGTTTGGTAAACATATGAGGAACACAATGTATGAATCTTTACCTTTGTCCTTGTCAGTTTGTTGATGTTTGCGATGATTGACTGCTCATGGCCATGTCACTAGTCCAACTTTTTTGGATGCAAGCATGTGTAGATGAACATCAGAAGGACTAAATAAGCATATGCATTGTATATTGTCCATAATTGTTCTGAATGTCACATACAGGGTTGAAGGAGATGGAATATGAAATAGGGTGTTAAGGGATACTCAGGAAACATGAGGACCCAACGGTCAAATTGTATGCCTCGGATTTTTTGACTACAAAAATGTGTAATAGGGAATAGGGCATGATGGGGGGGTACGACAACCAATCTGTATATCATGGAACCTCTGAATCTAGAGGTGAAATCTTGAACCCACCAGCCCGAGAACCCGCAATTGAAAAGTGGCTAAGTATGGAATGAGGAAACCGCCAGTTGTAGTCGTGATATAGAAGCATGAGTATAAATGTGAACCCGTGAGTCTACCAACCCACACACCTAGACATTTTTCGGAAAGACGACTAAGCAAAGCAACCAGAAAGAGAAAGTAGACGAGAAAAATGAAGGGGAAATCGGTTAAGTATAGAAGAGGGGGAAAAAGGGATAATAGAAAGTAGGAAAATTAGAAATGGGGAGGGAAATCTTTGGAAGCAGGAAGTGTCAACAAAATCCCATTGTTGCCAAATCATTGTTTTCTAGTCCAATATTTTATGCACCCACCCATTTTGTGTGTTTGATTTACTAGCACAGTTGGTATACCTTTTCAAAGATTGTACTTTATCCCGCATATAAGAATTCATCTTCTTGTCCAACTAATATGTTTCTTTCAATGTAGCAACGTTGAACATACAGTGGACATGAAGGTAAGTTACTATGCAGAAAGACATGTAAAAGAAATAAATATGGTTATATTTATTAGTCCCTGCCGTAGGCATAGAGGGACTATAGCGATCGATAAATCGTTGACTTCCTATTAGTTTGTCCTTTGACCACAAATATTTCCATATTATCTATTGTTGGAACCAGGGAACTGAAAACATCAATTTTTATATTAAAAAAAGTACCATATTTGTCATGCTTTGATTGGACAAGGGATTGGAGGTATTATTGTCGGCTTTGCTATTCCCAATGTTATATATGTTGGCATATCCAAAGTATTTGATCGTATATGGTATTTTTGAATCATATATTTTGTTATGCATTCGTAGAAGGTGGATTAATGCTAGCATTAATTTGAATGTTTGGTTTAGCATTTTATGCTAGGTAAATTTATGGCAATGTTTTTGGCCTTCCAATACATTCTCTGGTGTTCGAACTATTGTTACAAAAAATATAATAATTTTTTTGGGATTCGTCAGAGACCTGCCACATCGCATTTTTTTCTTAAATGTTTATAGATCATTTCAAACAAACTTAAATGTTTACCTAAAAGGCTTGGTAGCATTGAATGCTTACTTAATAGGCTTGGTAGAATACATTTTCTTCCGTTTTTAAAATTTATATGCGTCAACGACATTGGTGGTTTACTAGTTCATGCTTGTTTTTTGCATCTCCATTGATTTCTTGTTTGCATGTTGTTGTTGTTCTTGCTTGTCTATTCGTGTTGTTGCAGTTTGAACGTTTGGGTTTCTGCAATTGCGATTGGAACTGTGTCATTCCTGGTGGAGTTGTTGTTGCTTGCTTCTTTCTTCGTTGCATGTTGTTTATTGTTGTTTGATTCGACTTTGCAGTGTTCCGGTCCTGCGCCTGCAGTTGGTCCTTTTGGTGCTTCTTAACTGGGTTGTTATTTTATTTGCTTCTTCTTCTTGTTTGGATAGGGTTTGCAATATTGGGATGCTGTATCCACGGTTGGATCTCTTGTTACATTTTTTGCAGTGGAGTCTGCATAGAACACTATCAAGATAAAATAACATACTTAAAAAATGGAGTCAATGTAAATTGTATCTCTTAGGCGTTGAACCAGAGTTTGTCGGCCTCAAACTATATTTCATAGTTGGCGATACTTTTTCCATGGATTATGTGTTACTATGGTTTCATAGTTATGGGAGTAGGTTTTGTTGTGTGGGAGATATAGTTGTTCTCTCCCTTTTATTTTCCTCTTGTAAACTGCGTTTCTTGCTCTATAGTTTCTCGCTTTCTATGGTCATTCTGACCGACAGCCGTTCGGTTACATACTTAACCAGTTTTATGGATGCGGCTTCACTGATAGCTTCTATTGAACTATGAAAGGTCGTGTTCGGTGTATACATATTTTACCCAAAACTTCCGTGCTCTAGAACTCGACCTGACACCCCTCGAACTCGCAATCGTGCCTTTGCCTACAATGAGTTTGTCTATTCTACCTAGCTTTCCATACTTAGTCGGCTTTTCAAAGTTTAGCGGGTTGACGATTTTCCAGGTTTAGAAAATTTAAAACCATTTGTCGCTCCCCTACATTCCCGCTACCTTCTACCCTTCCCAATAGACATTAATTATGATTTGAAAAGTCAGAACTGTCCAGATAGGTTCGAAAAGATGGGCTTTAATAACTGGAAAGCTGGAGGACATCTCCCATTAAAATGAATAGATAGGCAAATATTATGG
>ML788049.1:260098-273619 GCA_009831015.1 Picea engelmannii
TATATATATATATATTTGCGATCTTTTAGTTTTCTTAAATGCTTCGACATAGTCCATGAACGTGTCACCCATAGAGGCCTTGACGCCGTGTCCCTCTTTAATATTGTGCATATATTAGATGTCAGATTTGAGAATCTGCTCGGATATGAGAATTTTAATACGTGCTATTAGTCACTGTTCGACGTACATATTAAAAAAGATTGGCATTAATAAGCGAAAATATCGAGAACATCTGTCATTAAAACGAATTAACAAAAAATCTATGAAAGATCATCCAACGTTGCTTTTAAATACTTATCGACATTTCTCTCTATCATCAAAGAGTTGTGCTTTAGGGTGCCTTCGTTCTAATTTTCCTGGTCATGGACATGTAAGAAAACTTAGAGATGTTATTGAGGCCTAGATGAAAGAAGAGACATTGGTTTTATGTGACGTGATATTTCAGTAAAAAAAAATCTGTGTTATAGAAGAGAAACTCGGAGAGGAGGAAAAAAATAGAACTAGTATGTTTTGGTTGGTGTTCTCCCTATGTTTGATGCTTTGGTTGATTGAAAAGGCTGCCTGGAGATTTGTTTGTTGAACTTCTTTGTTTTCTTGCTGGGAGTTGTAATGGATTTCCAGGTCGTGAAAAAAATGGTTCTTCATTGAAGTATATAACTTCTTCCAACAACACAGATTTGGCAAGTGTATCGAATTCTGTAGATCCCATAATAATTTGTGTTCCTCGGGGGCAGCGCATTTACAGTGCCCTGCAAAAATGGCCTGTCATGTTCGTAAATGACGCAAAATATTACTCCATTTGCGAATGTAACTAGAGGCGGGTAACAAAAACTATATGGGTGGATAAAACGACATATTATCACTACAAAAGTTTCTATTTCAAAGTTTGATGAGCTACATGTGGGTCTGGTAACCGGCTTGATATAAATCCATGTTCTTTGTCAAAGTTTGTTCGGTTTCCTCTGGATGTAGTTGCAGACTCCACATATTTGGCATCACCTCCAAACATTCCAGAAATTTCTGTGGGCCGCCATACCTGCCACCGCTATGAGGAAAGATATATTCTGATGTGATCTGCAACATTTGATACATTTGCCAGATATGTGCTAGTGCGTTCTGTAGCATTTGATGCACTTGCCAGAGCTGCGCTGGCTGAATAAGTTATGTACCTCAACAGATTTGAATTTTGCAGCTGGGTTGGACTTTTCTTCCAATTTACTGTAATAAAGCAAAGAAGTTCAACATACAAATCTTCAGGCACGCTTTTCAACCAACCAGATGATCAAATACAGGGAGAATACCAATCACAACATACTTGAAATTTTTTCCCTTGCCATGACTATTGTGACATAAAACGACTCCCTTCACTTTGAGATCAGCCTGAATCACATTTCTAAGTTGTCTCAGATGTCAAGGGTCAGGAACATTGCAAGGAAAGCACCTTAAACCCCAAGTTTTGGACGACAGAGGGAAATTAATACTTGGCAAAGAATGGAATGTTGAATAAGCAACCATTGCAAACAGGGCATATCTGGAAGAGACAAGTTATTCAAAAAACTGGGATAGATGTACTTGGCAGCCTCGATTAAGTACAAACCCCCAAATTGATATTCAACTCATTTTTTTACCAATAAAGGGTTTGAACGTAAATAAAATTGTCAAGAAGCTTCATCAATGTACATATTTTTTATTGGTCGCCAGCAAGTCAAATCACAATCGTTGTGGCAAATAACCTCGACTGTATTTTGTAACCCATCTTATTTGAATATAGAATAATTCCAATTTATTTTTTAATAGTATTTTCCAATCTCTGGTATTTGTTTTAATTTTATTTTGTACCTACGGCTGTGTCGTTAAACATGGACGAGAAGATTTTCTTTTTGCTGCCCACAACTTCAATTTAAATAAAGCCTACTCTGTTCGTTGCTTACATTTTACATTTAAGAATATTTTTTCATAAGCCATACTTATGTGGCGTCGAACCTATATTTAAAGAAACAGATTGGAGGACTCGTCCTACTTCCATTCTTCGGGTGCCATAAATAGAATGAATTAATGAGTTACAACAAGGCAGCTCAAGTGTTGACGCAATGTTCCTATTCAATATGTTGACGCAATGTGTGTGTACTCGAGCACAATTACTCCCATCCCATCCCTGTTCCGTCATATACATCTTGCAGTGAAAGAGATTCCATGGTCTGCAAGGAATTCAAGATGAATAGATGATAAGGAGTTTGTCTGTTGGCCAATACTTAGCCAATTATCTGGCCACCAACCCCCGGGTATATGTCCCCTGTTTCGTCATATACATCTTGCATCCAAAGAACTTTAGTGATCTTCAGTTTATGTTTTTACTAGTGAGAACCCAACAAGGGTTCGAAAACATTGCCATTAATAAACGGGAAAAAAAGGTTTTTCGACTATCAGATACTAGTCCCTTTTCCCCTTTTCCTTTTCTCGTCCATTATGGATTTTTGGTTTTATACTTAGTCATATTTCTATGATGGGCGGTTGCAGGGTTTGCGTACTGACATATTTTCATCTCCATCTGTATCTTCACATGACGAATCCGACCGACCATTGTTCCTTTCCATACCTAGGCAATTTTATGGCTCGGGTTGTCGGGTTGGCCTTTTCTTCTTCCCGCTCGTTATCACTTTCTGGATATATACTTAGTCGCCTTTATATGGTATCTAGTTCTAGAGTTAGCGGGATGACATGTCTTCATCTCCATCTATATCCTCACACGACGGATCGGGTCGACCGCTGTTCCTTTCCATACTTAGCCAATTTTATGGTCGCCGCTGCGGGGTCGACACTTACGAACCCGACTATTTATCGTTCTGTTATATAAATCTTGCACTCAAAACATCCATGATCTACAATTCCACCGTGGGTTCCTCGTATACATTAAATTCCTTAAAAGTATCTTTTGTTGCCTTCCATCCCCAACAACTTGACGTTCTTCCTGATATACATCAACAATGCTCTTACTAGTGGCAACTGGACATAGTGGTACAAAAGATACTTATGTGATATGAAATTTATGCCTTAACTGATGAGAATTCAGCACGAGTTCAAAATCATTTGCATTAATAATCAAATAGTAGATGTTCTTCTACGAGATACTTAGTCCTTTTTCCCTTGTCTTGTCCCCGTGTATTATCGCTTTCTAGTTATATACTTAGTCGCGTTTCTATGATCACCGCCTCCAACGTTGGTGTGTTGACATATCTTCATCTCCATCTATATCCTCACATGGCGAATTGGGCTGCCTGCTGTTCCTTTTCATACTTAGTGAATTTTATGGCGAATTGGACTGTGTATTCCATACCTAGCCACATTTTTTATCGTAGGTTATCGGGCAGGCGGGCTGAAAATTGGGTGTCCATTGTTCCATGGCCTACAAATAGCGCCCATAATTCCGCGATATACAAATTGATAGGTGGACCTGTAGACTAGTTGACTCAACATTGCACTTCTATTGTTCTGTGTCCTCCAAACAATGCTCCTAGTTCCGCGATATACAAATTAACACACAGAGTCTAGGGCTGGCAGTGTGAAGATTGCCATTGTTTACGGATGGTAATCCCTATCAAGTATCTAACAACATCTAAAAAATTATTTTCAATACTAAATTACCTCTTAGTAGTGACAACTGGACTCAGGTACGAAACAGTGGGCATCACACCCTCCGTGATATACGAATTGACTACCGGATTCTGACATCATCTACTCTTCCCTGTTACAAATTATGCATTCAAATGTTCGGAGCGATACAATTTGAACGTCGGGGCCTCACGTCTTCTACAAAGACCTTGTCAGCCTATTTTGGGTGCTCCTATTGTCAAGTTCACGAAATGTCCAACTCTTGGATACTGTTTCAAGTTGGCACCAAACTTTGTTCTACAATGGTTCAGAAATGTTTCAAAGTACTAACTTCTTCTCATTCCTAATATAGATTGGTTGTGCTCTTACTAGCAACAACTGAATAGAATGGTACGACTTTTCACGTTGCTTCCTCGCAATATTTCAAGTGAGGACAGTTGGCATCCGACCCTCCACAATATACAAATTGACTACCGGGTTCACATCTTGTACTCAAAATTTTTGCGATCTACAATTCCACTGCGGACTCCTTACTCCTTTTTCCCTTTTCTTCTTCTCGTGTATTATGTCTCTCTAGTTATATACTTAGTCGTCTTTCTATGATCGCCTTTATATACGTTGGCGTGTTGACATATCTTCATCTTTATCTATATCTTCACATGGAGAATTGGACCACCCGCTGTTCCTTTTCATACTTAGTGAATTTTATGCGCACACTTGCCGAGTTGGCGTAATTGAAGTCTGCTGCTTTTTGTTCTGTGATATACATCTTCCACTCAAAATTTTCGTGATCTACAATTCCACTGTGGATTCCTCTTTCCTTTTTCCCTTTTTTTCTTACCGTGTATTATGGGACTATAAAGTATGGACATGATATTTTATAGAACATGTACGGATTGCACATTCCATGCGTAGCCACATTTTGGATCGCGGGTTCTCAGGCGAGCGGGCTGAAAATTGGGTGTCCATTGTTCCACGCCCTACAAAGAGAACCTAGAATTACGCGATATACAAATTGACAAGCGGACCTGCGGACTGGCTGACTCAACATTGCACTTCTATTGTTTTGTGCCCTCCAAACAACGCTCCCAGTTCCTCAATATACAAATTGACAAACAGAGTCCAGGGCTGGCGGGGTGGAGATTGCCATTGTTTACGGATGGTAATTCCTATCAAGTATCTAACAATATCTAAAAAATTATTTTCAATACTAAATTACCTCTTAGTAGTGACAACTGGAGGCAGGTACGAAACAATTGGCATCACATCCTCCACGATATACAATTTGACTACCAGATTCCAACATCGTCTGCTCTTCCCTGTTAAAGATTATGCATTCAAATGTTCAGAGAGATACAATTTGAACGTCGGGGCCTCGTGTCTTCTGCAAAGACCTTGTCATCCTGTTTTGGGTCCTCCTGTTGCCGGGTTCACGAAATGTCCAACTCTTGGATACTGTTTCGGGTTGGCACCAAACTTCATTCTACCACAGTTCACAAATGTTTCAAAGTACTAACTTCCTCTCATTCCCAATATAGATTGGTTCTACCCACACAATGGTATGAAACAGTTGGCATCCGACCCTCCGCAATATACAAATTGACTACCGGTTTCACATCTTGAACTCAAAATTTCCATGATCTACAATTCCATCGCAGACTCCTTAGTCCTTTTTCCCTTTTCTTCTTCCCGTGTATTATGGATCTCTGGTTATATACTTAGTCTCCTTTCTATGATCGCCTTTATATACGTTGGCGTGTTGACATATCTTCATCTCCATCTATATCCTCACATGGCGAATTGGACCACCCATTGTTCCTTTTCATACTTAGTGAATTTTATGCGTGTTGTTGTCGAGTTGGCGCAATTGAAGTCTGCTGCTTTTTGTTCTGTGATATACATCTTCCACTCAAAATTTCCGTGATCTACAATTCCACTGTGGACTCGTCCGTCCTTTTTCCCTTTTTTTCTTCCCGTGTATTATGGGACTATAAATTATGGACATGATATTTTATAGAACATGTATGGATTGTGCATTCCATTCTTAGCCACTTTTTGGATCACGGGTTCTCGGGCAGGCGGACTCAAAATTGGGTCTCCATTGTTCCGTTCCCTACAAATAGCACCTAGAATTCTGTGATATACAAATTGACAAGTGGACCTACGGACTAGCTGACTCAACATTGCACTTTTATTGTTCCGTGTCCTCCAAACAACATTCCCAGTTCTGTGACATATAAATTGACACACGGAGTCCAGGGTTGGCGGGGTCGAGATTAACATTGTTTAAGGATGGTAATCCCTATCAAGTATCTAATGGTATCTAAAAAATTATTTTCAATACTAAATTAACTCTTAGTAGTGACAACTGGACACAGAGGTACGAAATAGTTGGCATAACACCCTCCGCAATATACAAATTGACTATCGGATTTCGACATCGTCCGCTCTTCCATATTACAAATTATGCATTCCAATTTTCGGAGCGATACAAATTGTACGTCGGGGCCTCGCGTCTTCTGCAGAGACCTTGTCAGCCTGTTTTGGATCCTCCTGTTGTCAAGTTCACGAAATGTCCAACTCCTGGATACTGTTTTGGGTTCGCACCAAGCTTCGTTCTACCATGGTTCACAAATGTTTCAAAGTATCTGTTGTTGCCTTCCATCCTCACTAAATTCCTCTCGTTCCTAATATAGATTGGTTGTGCTCTTACTAGTGACAACTGAACACAATGGTACAAAATAGTTGGCATCCCTCCCTCCACAATATACAAATTGACTACCGGGTTCACATCTTGTACTCAAAATTTCCGTGATATATAATTCCACTGCAGACTCCTTAGTCCTTTTCCCCTTTTCTTCTTCTCGTGTATTATGGCTCTCTGGTTATATACTTAGTCGCCTTTCTATAATCGCGGGTTCCAGCGTTGGTGGGATGACATATCTTTATATCCATTTATATAATCACACGACGAATCTGATCGACCTCTGTTGCTTTCCATACTTAGCCAATTTTATGGTCGCGGTTGTCGGGTTGGCGGTTTCGAACTCTGCTTCTTCTTGTTCCGTGATATACATCTTGCACTCAAAACTTCTGTGATCTACAATTCTACCACGAACTCCTCGAACTCGCAAGATTCACTCTACCACAATTCACAAATGTTTCCGAGTATATGTCTCTATCTTCCATCCCTAGTAACTTCTTGTCCTTCCTAATATACATTGGTTATGCTCTTACTAGTGAATCTTATTAGTGACAACTGCACACACTAATACGAAATAGTTCACATCCAGCCCTCCACAATATAGAAATTGACTACCGAGTTCCGACATCATCCCCTCTTCTGTGTTACAGATTATGCATTCAGATGTTCCGAACGATACAATTTGACCATCGGTCCTCGCGTATTCTGGGGAGACCTTCTGACACCATTTTGGATCCTCACTTCTGTGATGTACAATTCCAGCGCTGACTCGTCGAGCTCACAAGCTTCACTCTACCATGGCTTAGAAATGTTTCAAAGTATCTCTCGTTACCTTCCATCCCCATTAAGTTCCTCTCCTTCCTGATATACATTAGTTGTGCTCTTACTAGTCATATACAAATCGCCCTCTGGATTGTCCTACCATAACCTCTTCGTCGTTACGCATATTGCACTCAAAAAGTTCTAAGACGAAAAATTTGACCCTCGAAGCCTCACCTTCAACTATTGTACCTTGTAACCCTATTTTAAAGCTATTTTTCCCGGTGCCTGCGACCTACGTACTTTCTTACTATGCAATTAGAAACCTTTCATGCTAACATCTGGCCATGCAGGAACCCTCAACATTGTCATTAATGGGCGAAACGCTCGAGGATATTTCCCATTATTACGCATTAAACCAAAATGTGTGGAAAGTTATTTTGTCCCTTCCTATTGTTCATGTCGAACATGCGTCCTCGTGCTGGCCCACTCAAGAAATCTACAATGCTTAATCGCACATTGCAATATCTGCCATGTTCACATTTCTATGTATGCAATTACTAGTGGTTAATGTTAACAATGCATGATGCAACAGGCGTCCAAATTGTCATTAATGAACGAAAGTGTCGAGGACATCTCCCATTCCCACGCTTTCAACCAAGATTTGCGCAGGATTATATTATCCCTTCCAACTTTTCATTTCATTCATCATCTAGAGAAAACAAACGTTCTTGTACACTTATGGCAGCAGGTCAACAACAGTTTTGTGGAGATAAAATAAATATGTTCGGACATCAGGACTAGAACTTCTAGTGGTCCAGGGCATACTTTTACTATTCATCCCATTCTGCCCAAAACAAAGTGATTTGGACCTCTGGAATCACTCGTGCAAGATGCGTCCCTGAGGTTTTTTACTGTAAGGAGGTGATCTCTTGGTGCGCTGAAAAATATATTCCAGGGCAAAGAATTATTCCACTGCGTGACCATTCTCCTGTTTCTTTGTCACCTCAGGTCTTCCGCGAGATGTTAAAATTGTCGGAACCAACATTGACGTTTAGAGGACAAGACTGCAGGCAGTTTCTAGAAAAACATGATAACAGGTTGGACATCTTAGACGACTTTCTCGAAGACCTGACAATAGTTCCTAAAGATATCACAAGGTTGCAGGTGAGTTCCTTTATAAATCCATTCCAGGAAATTGCTTGGTTGTTTACAAGAATAACGAGACAGGCATCCACGACAAGCATTTCCCACATAATTATTTATATGTTGTATTTCACAATCAAAGAACAATACATTTTCGATTGGGGGAAGATAATTTCCGTTGAGATATGTTCCCAGTTGTCACGATTCAAAGAATCGAACAAATTTTATATGTCATCCTACTTGATTTTCGCAATAGTGCATTGTTTCCCATTTCCAAAACTTTCTCTTTCCAATAAAATAAACTGTGGATTCGACCCAATAACATTCTGCTACGAGGCCCTATGCAGGCACAAGGCCTCCCATTTTTTTTATGAAGTTTTTAATGGCTTTGTCTCAGTTTTCAAAGATTTATTGTTAGGCAAGGATGCTCCACGGATGTCTTGCCAGGCAACAAATTTTTTGAATAGGAAGGGCACACTTGAACAAAAGGAAAATCACAATGTCCTCATGGTCTTTAGCTCTAAGGAAAATCCTTCTTTCCTTCCATGCCACATCATGGACAAGATGTTTGTTGCAGAAATAGAAAGGCAATACAACCACTGGTTGCATTTTTTCCATGACAAGAAAACAAAATAGTTCATTCCTCTGCCCTGGAAAGTCAGAGACTTCGTGTGCAGAAACATTAACAAGATTGACAAGTTTTCCGCTCATTTCAAGAAATTGAACCTAACGTATGATGAAAGGCTAAAAGGGTTCGACCCTAAAGGGATTTTTTGAGAAAATTTACTGGCAGTTGGATTTAACAACTCTTTTATCCATAGACACCTGACCGAAGACAGGGACAGTGTCGACAACAATCCTGCTTCTGTCGATTGTGACGCAGATACATTGCAAAGCGTGACTGAATTGTACAGACAACATGGAAAAGTTTCCGGTGAGATGAGCACCCAGTCCCCCCCCCAACACTCCCAAGAGCACGACATCATGAAGGATCTCTTCAACGGCCCACCCCAGTAAGAAAGAAAACTAGAAATCTTCGAACAGAGGAGGAGATAATAAACCTCCTTGTATAAAAATTGATAGTTCTCACAAAATTCCACTTGCGAAGAACAGAAAAAACAATGCAGGGAAGGCAGAGGATCCTGAAATTGAAAGTGAACAACTGCACCTTCAAATTGAAACTGAGCACATGCAGAAAATTGGGTCGTCCGCGGTGGAAATATCTAAGACCAAAATTTTTGACGAAGATGAATACTTCGTATTCCAAAGCGTTGTTTTTGACAACCAATCTAAAAGTATGGTCATTGAAAAGAGAGATGTAGCAAACAGGAAAGGCAAATCTCACACATAGATTAACTTTAGGAAAATGCGGCCATCCAAAATCACCTCATTTCACCAAGTAACCGGTGAAATTAATTGTGATTCCATTGGAGGAATTGAGACAGAAAATGTCAATATGAAATATCACCTCAAGGAATTTGAGCAGGCTTTCATTGCAACCCCAGAATTTGCCATTCCTTTGGCAAAAATCATGCCTGCTACCATTGCAACCAAGATGAAAGTATCATCTACCCTCCTTAGATGCTCTAGAGCCCTTGTAGAGAATAACATCAACAAAATAATGTAGCTGGTTACTGAAGCCTGGGAAACATCGCAAAATTTAGTTTCCTTCGGAAAGAAGGCAAATGATTTCCTGGAACACTTGGAGGCCAATTTAAAAAATGATCAACATTTCTGTGAATAGGTGTTGACCTTTTGCCAACTATGCCATCAACACATCAGAACTGAAAAGAAGAGAAGAGAAACTCCCCTCCCCAAAGCGGACCAAAAAAGTAAAAGCATGATGGCAAAAGAAAATTAACAACCTGCAGCTCATTGTCGAGTCATGTAAACAAGTCATATCAGAAAAAGGAGATTTATTCACAAGCCTACTCCAAATGGACCTAGCTGGAAGTACCAACGAGGTTCAAGACCCAAGCTTAATTCTCAAATCCTTGTCAATGACCAAATAAGCCTTCCAGAAACAAGTTGATATTTTAAAGGGGTTGGCGTTCGAATTTTTTTACGACATACTTGAACATAATCTAGATGAGCACGAGCGCTGGGTACTAGACTATGCGGCACATAATGAAGAAATTGAACAGAGTCTGCATAGTATTTCAATGGATCTAGGGAAATTAGAAAATGACCTTTACGACATAGAAATCAGGGATGAAATCAACATGGCCCCCATGAAAAGCTACATCAAAGAATGGTTCCAACAGAGAATGGGAAGCCTCGTCCAGGAAGGGAAACAACTGGTGACAGGACTCCGCTGACCATCGACGACAGCAACAAAAATGCACTGGCTTCATAGTAAGTCTATATTGGCATCTTGTTTTCTTTATCAATCCAGTTTAAGTCTATATTGTCATCTTGTTTTCTTTATCAATCCATTTATGACCTCTTTAAATAGAAAACTGTAACCAAAGACTCATAACTTTCAATTTCTTCTTTTCAGGTCTTCATCTCTACCGTCGCGCACTTCTTCTTTCGACATTCCTAATTCTTGTACTTATTTTTTTTATGGTTCACAGGAGCCCCAATCCCAGTCTATATGACAAACACATTTAAATTTCTAGAAACATGTAGCACACATTATTAATTTTTGATAAATTCCAAAGAAAACTAATTCGAGAATGCCTTTATTGTATACTAAATTTTGGGTGTCCAGGAACCTTTCTTGTTTGTTACAAAGAAAACTAATTCGTGTCTACCACATTTCTTGTGTCCTATTGTATGCTAATTTTTGTCTTGCACGACGTTCATACTATTCTATTGTATGCTAACTTTTTGGGTGTCCAGGAACCTATACTTTCATAAATTTCGATTTTTCTTGTGTCCACAAGCCTTTGCTTTCAAGCAAACTAATTCAGGAATGCATTTAGAGACATATGTAACAGACATTATTTATTTTTGTTAAATTTCTATAGTCTGAAAGTCCGCTTGTCAATTTGTATATCACGGAACTCTCACTGCTATTTGTAGGGCACGTAACAACATAGGCCCAATTTTGAGCCTACCAGCCCGAGAAGCCGCGATCCAAAAACTAGCTAACTATGGAGGTCTACAACATTTTTTGTGTCCTATTGTATGCTAAATTTTTTGTCTTGCACGACGTTGTTACTATTCTATTGTATGCTAACTTTTTGGGTGTCCAGGATCCTATACTTTGATAAATTTTAATTTTTATTCTGTCCAAAATCCTTTGTTTTAAAGCAAACTAGTTCAGAAATGCTAATTTTTTTGTGTTCTTCTCCACGAACCTATGTAACAGACATTATTACTATTCTATTGTATGTGTTTAAATGTTCATGTAATTTTCAGAGATATGTAACAGACATTACTTATTTTTTAATAAATTTCTATCATCCACAAGTCCGCTTGTCGATTTGTATATCGCAGAACTCTCGATGCTATTTGTAGGGCACGAAACAATAGAGGCCCAATTTTGAGCCCACCGGGAATGCTAATTTCTTTGTGTTTTTTTACACGAACCTATGTAACATACGTTACTATACTTTTTTTGTGTTTCTCTCCATGGACATATGTAAAACGTATGTAAAGAAAACTAATTTGGCAATGCTAATTTTTTTGTGTCCAAGAAAAGCCTTTGTTTTAAAGAAAACTAATTCGGGAATGCTAATTTTTTTGTGTTTTTCTCCACGAACCTATGTAACAGATGTTATTACTATTCTATTGTATGATTTTAAATGTTTATGTAATTTCCAGAGATATGTAACAAACATAATTAATTTGTGATAAATTTGTATAGTCCGCAACTCCGTTTGTCAATTTGTATATCGCGGAACTGTCAGTGCTATTTGTAGGGAACAGAACATCAGAGGTTCAATTTTGAGTCTACCAGCTCCACAACCCACGATCCAAAAAACTGGCTAAGTATGGAATGAGGGCTCCGTCCATGCTATATAAAATCTCATCCCCATACTTTATAAAAGTACATATTTCGTATGTATAAAACTAAATATCTACTTTATAAAATTACATATTTGGTATGTATAATTTATGTTGTTTAGGAACCTATAATTTGATAAATTTCAATTTATTTTGTGTCAGGAGCCCTTGTTTTAATGATAACTAATTCAGGGATGCAAATTTCTTTGTGTTTTTTTCCACGAACCTATGTAACAGACGTTACTACTATTTTTTTGTGTTTCTCTCCACGAACATATGTAAAACGTATGGAAAAAAAAAACTAATTTGTGAATGCTAAATTTTTTGTGTCCAATAACCTTTTAAATGTTGATATTTTTTTATATATTTCAGGAAGAACTAATTCGGCAATACTATGTTCTGCATGCAAACCACATGTATTTCAACTTGCTAGCCACGTGTCTGTACTCGGTCGCATTTACTCCCATCCCAACCTGGTAGGGACTACATTGCCATGCAACACTTGTTTCAATGTAGCAGCAAAGAGAATACAATTCGCATGAGAGTAAGTTACTATGTAGAAGGATATGTAGTATCTACATACAATAAATTAGGTGCAAAGCAATAGAACAAGTAGAAAAAATATATAGACAATAAATGAAATACTAAACACTGGAATATGAAATAAGAGTAGAAGTATGCACCTTTGTATCTCCTCTTCTACATTTGCGGCAAATAGTCCATCATCTTCTCCAGCTATTCTGTTTGTTTAAATGTAGCAATGCAAAAAAAATACAATGGACATGAAGGAAGTTGGTATGCAGGAAGACATATAAAAAAATAAACATAGTTCGATTTATTTCAATGTAGCGACACAGAAAATACAAAGGACATGAAGATAAGTTATTATGTAGGAAGATACACAATATCTACATACAATAAATTAGGATAACACATATATGGACAATAAATGAAATACAAAACAATGGAATATGAAATAACAGTACAAGTATGTACCTTTGTATCTCCTCTTCTACACTTGTGGTAAAGACTCCTGTAATGCTCTAATTTAATTATAACAACCATTAATTTAGAACAGGACAGTAAATTTAAAATTCACTCAAAATTCACTTAATCTAGCACATTCAATCCAATATTTCAATAAATAAAATTTACTAACAATTTACATACCTCACTCTGATGCTATTCGTCGCTTGATGCTCTCCGCCGCTGCTCCTTAGGACACCCCAAAACCAGCCACCCTACCGACTAGTACGCCTAGCCCTAGGACATCAATGGATGTCCTAGCCCTCCGAGCCCAAAACCTCCTCAGCCCCCCGGTGCACTGTAAATTCCCCCGTAAACTCACT
>ML788049.1:276086-291165 GCA_009831015.1 Picea engelmannii
GACAGTAAATTTAAAATTCACTCAAAATTCACTTAATCTAGCACATTCAATCCAATATTTCAATAAATAAAATTTACTAACAATTTACATACCTCACTCTGATGCTATTCGCCGCTTGATGCTCTCCGCCGCTGCTCCTTAGGACACCCCAAAACCAACCACCCTACCGACTAGTACGCCTAGCCCTAGGACATCAATGGATGTCCTAGCCCTCCGATCCCAAAACCTCCTCAGCCCCCCGGTGCACTGTAAATTCCCCCGTACACTCACTCTGTCCCAATCCTCCAAGTTCTCCCCTCTCGTAGAATGCATGAATGAATCCCCTCTCCATAATCCTTCTCCCTCCCTTATGCCTCCTTCACCGCCCTTCCATTTACTCCCCCCACCAAATACCTTATCCCTTTATTAATGCCTTATCCATTCATTTATTACTTATTAATTGTCTTATCCTTTATTTAAATGTTTCTCTTTTACGTATTGGTTACGTTATCCCCCTATGGGATACGTAACCCCATTTAACATTATATTATATTTTTAACCATTAATTTAATACTTAATCAATTAATGACTCACTTAATAATTATTCATTCATTAACCCTTATGTACACTATTTAATAATATCCAATTAGAAATATTATTTTATGATATAAATACAATTTAGATAATCTTTAGGATTATTATTAAATTAACCATCTTAATAATTAAGGGTCATTACAACTCCTTCATTTTCTCCAGCTATTCTGTTTGTTTCAATGTGGGAATGCACAAACTACAATGAACATGAATGGAAGCTGGTATGTGGGGGAGAACAAGTAATATGTACATACAATAAATGGGAATCAAGGAATAGAATAAAAGATAGTTAGAAACATGAACCTTTGATTTTCTTCATCCACGGTTGTAATTATATAGAGTTTTTCCTGCCCAAAATATATTACAAGCCAGAAAATATTAAGAAATTGCATGGCCATAGCTAAAAGATTTTGGTTTTGTGCAACAAAGTATCCAGATATGCTTTGAGACATGGAAATATAATTTTGCAATATCTTTGATGTACATCTCATATTTCAAGTACAACACAAATTGTAACATGGTCAGACCAGTCTGTGTACAAGATAAAGAGGTTGTATTGTGATATGGGCACATTTCACCACATATGGTTAATAAGTGTGTTTTGCACATGTTTTATCTTAACAAAAAGACAACGGACATTGTAATTGCACATGTAGTTGTCCAATTATTTGTTATGCCACTATTTTGTATCATGTCAACACTAAAGTATCCTAGAATGATGATGGTTTCGTCCAAATGTGAATGGTGTGATGCATTTGAGAACACATTCATTATGCTAGCAATGTTGCACGTTAAGCAACATAGAAACTGAATATTTCAATTTGCAATCCACGGAACACCACTCTTGCTAGCACCATCTCAGTATCCTTTTCTTCTACAAGAACATTTTGCAAAGGCATGTAGGTATGGTCCAGAGCTAGGAAAAAAAATTGGAGCAAAATTTAAGAGCAGGATAGGCGGGCACGGGACAAGCGTCAGATCTCGACTTCACCAAACACGGCAAATGACAGAACCGCAAGTCCACTTGCGGGTGCAGGACCTGAACACCACAAAGTGAAAAAAAAAACATCTCTAACTATCGGCACAGGACCCCAACCTTGCAAAGCCGAAGCAAACAAAAGAAAACAACAAACAACAAATCAGGGAGGAAGCACGAACACGCCCAACTGCAGCCCCAGGGCCTCAAACTCGTAAACTTGAAGCAAACAACAACAAGCAGCAATCGATGAACCAACGAACCAGCGAACAAGAAACAACCACTGAACCAGTAAACAACATATGTATCTCCAATGATTACCAAATTACAGCCCAAGCACAAAAGAAACCCGAAACATATGACGAGCATGCCAGTAGAAATAATCAAACATTCTTACTTGCAAACAATGAACAACAAAGAACAAATACAACATTAAAGTCTAAGCTCAAAACTTTGGATATCTAAACATTTACAACATTGGGAACAACGAAGCTGACAATAAGACCTCCAATATAGTCTCCAATGAGACGATGACATATAAGGTTTTTTTTATTATATAAAAAAATATGTTTTTACTTCTATAGTTCGAACAATATAGATGATGCAAAAATGTATAGTCAAAGGACATATTAATATGAAGTCAACGAATTATCAATCGCTATAGCCCCTCTATGCCTTCGGCAAGGACTAATAACACTTAAGGAAATAAATAACACCTCATACCACATTGCGCAATAATTTTAACACTATTCTCAATAAATTTTCCCTTTAAAGATAAGTGATTTAGGTAAGCTACATAATATATTGACTTTCATATGATCACATGCCTAATAATTGACTATATCTGTTATGTCTAATTTTACTATTTTGAATATATAAACATTATGTCTAATTTTACTATGTTGAAAATATAAACATTATGAAAATTAATCTAAATTCTATTTATATATTAATCCAAATTAATAGTACTATTTTGAAAATGTAAACATTATGGAAATTAATCTAAATTCCATTTATATATTAATCCAAATTAATAGTAAGTGTGTATATAGGTAATCTACTATGTCTTTATCGTATAATATATATATATATATATATATATATATATATATATATATATATATATATATATATATATATATATATATANTAAAAGCAATTCATGCATGGTTACAAAACATGTTGGCATATATATAAGGAATTCAAGCATGGTTACAATGGAACATAGTTAGTATGACTTAAGAATTAAGAACTAATTTATAAGTAATAGATAATCGTTGTAGGTAGTTGTATTAAATCACGTTTATTTAAGTTATATTTTTTTGTATGATTGGTTTAGAATCAACAATTAGTTGGACACGTATTCACATGATATGTGGTTGTGTTATTCGATTGCTATCACTATAATCTTTAATTGTGCTCACGATATTCCATAAGTGACACACTAGGTAAATCAGGGTTTTAAACCAGTAAATTCATATAACGAATGGTCTTAAGAGTACACTCCATCACCAAGTACCCTACACCCCAAGAGCTCTACTTAACTCATATTAATGTATGCTCAATTCCACATTAAATGTACTAATTAATTAAACTAAAATGATGGAAAATCAATACTCAATTAATTACAATTTACAATTATATATATGTAGACAATTTTTTTTTAATAAGATTAAATTGATGTTGTTGATGATGATTAATAATGAAACTAGACTAATTGATGTATCAAACCTTATAATTATACAAATTACAACTTAATTATTTCTTTATTTTTTAATTATTTAATCATAATATTTTTATTAGCCGCACTTATTAGCTACTAAGGAATGCCTTCCTCGTTTCTTTTATTTTGGTATGGTGATTGTTTTAAATTTTAAATTTTTTTTAATTTTCAATTTTTGCATTTGTTTTAATTGTTATTTTTTTTAATTTTAATTTTTTAATTGTAGTTTAGGTTTGGATTTTTAAAAATTAAAATTTTTGTATTGTTTTCGTTTATTAAAAAAAGAAATTGTGTCTTTAGGGTTATTTTATTTTATTTTTAATATTTGTTTTTGAGATTTTAAGGGTGTTTTTATTTTTTATTTTAAGGATTTTTTTAAGTTTTAGGTTGTTTTTTATATTTTTAATATTTTGATTTTTTTAAGTATGTTATATAAAAAATATTAAGTTAAAATGGTGTTGTATTTTTTTTTAATTTGTTTACATAATGTTTTATTTTTCATTTTTAAGGTAAATTAAAGAAAAATAAAAATTAATTAATTAACAAATTTTTAAGTTTATGGTTTAAGGGCTAATTTTGAAGTTTTTATTTGTGATGGTATTAGTGGTGAATGTCGTGGTTCCAATTAAGTCGTTTTTTAATTCTAGAAATTAAAGTGGTGCTACCGGTAGCACCACTTTCCGGTAGCACCACTTTTCGTTTTGAGGGTCAATTTGCCACCATAGTATTGATTGTCAAAGTTGTAATTTCAATCGAGACACTATTTTAACCACCCAGAAAAAAAGTGTGCTACTAGTAGTACCATTTTTTGAAACGAGGATTGATTTTGGTGTTTTTGACCCAAAAGTGTGGATTTTTTGGGTCAGAGTTCTCGTTTTGAGGTCACAATTATCTTTAAGTTGGTAATTATGCTCTACTATGAGCCTATTGATTATTCTTCACCTATTGTCAGTTCTGAATCTTCATTGATTGTTATCTTTGAGGAGGTTTATCATGACTAATAATCTCTTTGATTTTGTGCCTTTAGATGTTCTTCATCATACTTTTGATTTATAATGCTTCGTTGATCTTTGCATGATGAAATTGATAGTTTATCTTTGGAATCTTTTGCATATTTCGAAATATTTGTTAATCCTATATAATTGCTTGGTTCAATACATCCTATTTTATTTGACTCGAAGAAAGCTTGCTTTTAAGGATCTTCTTCCCCCTTGTGCACTGGTCTAAACTATCATCTCATTGCATTATTGAGAAGCAAATGGTTGACTTGAATGAATAGCATATTTGCATATATGCATCCTCCTGCATAAACATTATACCTATTGTCTTCATATTTAGGCTTGAACTCTTACATATTTAGATGCCTCAGTGTAAATCACATCACTTGAATTAGAGGAATTTTATCGTATTCTAAGAGTTTGAGATATTATTTTTAGTTAAGAAAGCAAGAATTTTGTATCCTTATAACGTTGGTCTGTCGTAGAAAGTTAGTCCATAAAAGGCCAGGATCACAAAGAATTACTTCTTATCGTTTCTTCATTTTTGAACAAGTATATCTCCCCAACCCTTTTTCATTTGATGAGTAAAATGGCGATGGCAAGGAATATAAATTTTATAACTTACTAGCAAGAATCTCCATCCTTATGTAACAAAGTTTATTCTTGTTGTGGGTGTAGGAACATGGTTTCTTTTAATGAAGTCACTTTCTTGACAAGACACTTCTATTGTTTCAAGTCTTCAAGAAGATCATGGCCAAGCAGAAGATTATAATCAAATGGTTACATAGTACAAAGGGAATTCAAGAGCAGGGATTTCAATTAGTGAAAAGGATGGAAAACTCAAGTGTACCTATGGGAATCCCTTGATGTTGTTCCTATTAGCCAGGATTCTCTCTAATTTACATCTTAATCCCTATTGAACCCAACATTCTGAATTAAGCTTTGTATTTCCCAAAACCCAGTTGGATCTCCTTTAACATCATTGCATTATTTATGTTTCATTTCTATACCAAGATCTGAGATTTATTTCATTGGAACCCTAATTCATGACCTAAACCTTAACTTCTATGTGGAACCATGATCCATAATGGAACTTTGACTCATAGTGGGATCTTCCCATTGGACTCTCCTTATCGTCCTTGCCTTTATCGGGAATACCCATTCAAGATGCAGAAATTGTATCACCTTAAGGCCTTTCCTGAAGCCCGAAGGACGCAAGCCTATCGAGCTCCCCTCATCTGATTGTTCCCATAAGGGTGACAAGTGGAAGCCCTTTTCCCGAGTTGCTGAAATGTGAGCCCTGAAAACCTATCAGATTCTCCTTCATCAGGTAGAACTATATTTCTGGTCCCCTTTGCTCGAATGGGTCTTGTTTTCAAGATCAACATCTCGAACTGCTTGATTAATAATCATCTTTAGCCCACTCACAATTGGACTAGTCACGAACTTTCAATATTATATCTTTGGTCTCTTCCATCAGATTCCAAAACCCTATCAAACTTGGAATATCAGGTTCTCACATCGCAAATGGGCTTTTCCTTTGAGGTTTTCTTGATCCAATAAGATTATCATACTTCTCTTTATTGGATTATCCTTTTCAGGGTTTTCGGTATCAGTAGGTCAGGATGGCATCAAAACCCTATTTATCCTATGGATCTTTCCTCATGGAATCAACATGGCATTGGCATTTCCACCTAACGTGTTTTATCTGAGATGGAATTTGAATGCCACAAACCCATTAGGCTCAACCTTTCTATATAGCCCTATCAGATTTCTCTCTTCCAGAAACCTATCGGACTACCTACTTCGTGAATGTCATTGGACTGCACCTTTCTGATAATCCTATTGGATTTTCTCTTCCCGAAAGATCTTTAGATTGCACCTTTCTGATAAGCATATAGGACCTTCTCTTCCCAAAAGCCTATTGGGTTTCCACTTCCCGCAATGTCTTTGGAAACTTCCCTATTAGATAACCTGGCTTGGACTCATTTGGAGGATTTTCATCACATGACATTTCTCAATTTGATAAGCCTATTGAACTACCTATTTCCCACCTACCATTTTCATTTATTACTTAAAATTTTTTTTTGGGTCCTGGATGTGACACTTGTCCAGTCCTAAAAGGTTATCATGCGCACCATGGTCCATACCATTGGTGGCTTCGCACATGAATTATATAGAGAAGGTTAAACAATATAAACACCTTACCATAAAACTACCCAATGCATGTGGGATATATCTCTGAAACCGTAAAATTAACGGTCACGATCCACCCCGATGGAAGATCAATGGAAATTGAGTGCTATCATCGAAAAGCTATGTCTCAAACAATAGATCATCATTTCAAGTATGAATTGGATCTTCAGAAAGCTAGAATGGAAAAGGATGTATTAATAGAACCCTTATCGCTATGGAGTAGCTTAAACACCCAAAGGATTTGAATAAGTGAGAAGAGATGGTGAAGCAGATTGAAATTAGTTTCCAAGTTTATCTCCATCTGAACAACCAAACTTCATGCAAAGAGGGGCATTTCCATCCATCATATCCATGAGTAAATCAAGATCTTGCTTCTATGTATTAACGGCCACCGAAGAAAGTATTAAAGATCAGATTGAATAGACCAACACTCTAATAAGAAAAATATACCACATGAATTGAATGGATATCATATCTAATGGTACACAAGTAGGTTTGTAGGAATCATAATACTAACTAACAATTACTCACAACTCGTGTCAAAGATGTTATAGAAGTGACTCTCATGGGTCGACAAAGGCCAATACGAAGACATAGAAGTATTGTCTGCAGAAGTATTCAGAACAACAAGCCATGGAATTCAATCATGCATCATGGATATTTCCCCCAGGAGGAACTAATATTCCTAGATTCTCTTGGAGATCATAGGAGCTTCACTTTTTTTCACAAAGGAAAATAATTTATATTATCCATAAGCTTGATATCAACACATCTAGAGCATGGCATTCTATAGTTCATCCTAAGGTATCTCTACATCAACTGGTCAGGATTCAGATGCATCAAAGAAGCCAAGAATAAATGTTGTGGTTGTTGGTTCTCTGCATCTACAATGGTGAAGCTTGAATGAGTCATTCTTCTAGCCAACAGAACTCCATGGATCTAGATACCATGAAGGGTCCAAACCAAATGAAAGGAATGATATAGAATGAATAAGTGGAAGTTAGAAGAGGAGGGATTGCATTCATTGGTGGTCTTTTTCAACAAGAGACCAGACCCATGGTCTCCCTTGATAAGGACCCTTTTTATCTGTTTTCAAAATTTTCAAGTCTCCTATTTTTTGGAATAAGAAAGGTGGAAAGCAGGAAAATAACGCCCATAAAATGGATAGGGAGATAAGATTTGTTGTATATCTTGTTGTTTATTCTAAGAAAATCCAAGGGAATATGAAATGACGCACAACCGAGGAATTGCAAGTGAGGGAGAGGAAACTGAATAAACAAATGAATCAACCAGGGCATGGGAATGATGAATGGTATGTATAGAATATAGAACACCGAAGAGATTCCCCTGATTTTAATTAAATATGATTAATCGGTCTATCGAGAAGTGTACGAGAGAAGGGATAATTGAAAAAATCAAGTCGTAACAGTAGCCTTGGCAGTTACAGATACTAGAAAGACTCTATTGTACCTTATAAAAGGGAGCTCCATGTAATAGACGAGGAATTTTTCCCATTGTAACATTGGTGATACTATTATCTCATGGAATACATAGTAGAAGGAAATTGAGCAATCATAAACGATATTCTATAACATATGGGATTGCTCTACATGTGTAATTGAATTTTTACATTTTCTTGAAGAATATCTCATATGAACTAGTTATGTTTGTGTTGTTCAATCTATTTGATGTTTTTGGTTACCAATAGATACAGTGGCAATGTTATAGGTTTGATCTACAACTATTTGTGATTCAATCTATAGCTTTATTGTTTTGATATATTTACAATTGACGTGAACTTCTGCAATCTATAATATCAATTTATGTTGTGTCTATCTTTTATAGCTGCTCTTGCACATGATAGGTTAGAGGTAACTGGATTAAGTAGTTTGCATTTGGTTTTAATTAGATTATATTTAGTTTAGTTAAAATTCTTGGGGGGGTAGTCTATTGTCTTTCCATTTGTTTTTCTAAATTGTAGTGGCAACCAGACCCACATACTGGTGGGAAATGCTATCCCAAATGAGAGTAGTTCTAATTGGGACCTGACATCGAGTGTTCTCGATTACCTGTTTGACAAGCCATTTGGACTTGTTAACAAAAATGGCGCTGGAATGAGGGCAAGATGACAAGTTGAGTCTGTGGAGTCTTTGTGTTAATTTTATTATTTATTAATGACTCCTTCCCAAATCCATTTATGGAGATGTGTTTCTGGTTCTGTACCTCATAACACTCCCAGAAATTTAATCAATCTCTTGTTAGAAATTAAATTTGATGGTAGAGACATCTTCTTCTGAACATATCATTTATTTTTGTTTAAATTGTATTTCTCATAATATTACTCATGAAGGTATCGTTTGCAGGTTGTTTACTCTTACGTTTCAAGGCGGGGTTAAAATATGGTGTAAGACTTTGTTGGCTACATCGATTCACACATGAGAACAATTTATGCATGAGTTTTGACATGCTTTTGAGACTAATGATTATGATGAACTATGTGAAGAAATATTAGAGCTTAGAAGGAAAAAGGATGAATCCTTAGAGAATTTTTATTTAAGGTGTACGTGTCTTCTCTATAGATTTCAAGTGGATGATTTGTCATCTATTAAGGAATGGATTCTACATTTAACTTCTCTTTCTAATGAACAAGATCAACTAGATAACGAAGAATCTGAATTGTGTTTTAATGTTATTGCACATGATGTTTTCGATTCACATGAAGATGTTGTGGATACAAATGATTTTGTTGAACAACGTATAATTGGACCTCTCTGCACCCTTGAGGATATAGATCAAAGAAGGCATGTTTATTTGGAGAAAGCATATGTATCCTACCACTATCACATTCCCCCATGTTTTTTCAGTGAAGAAGAAGAACCATCTTCTTTAGTCAATCCGAGTTCAAATTTGTCTACAACTATTATACATAAAGTATGTTATGTTGATAATGAGACACTTAGGGTCACATCGATGGTTATGTCAGGTTCTCATTGTCCCATACTATCTTTTCCATCCTTTCAAATAAAAGAAGAAGTTATGGAGGAAGATAAAGAAATTTTTCAACAACTCGACTATCTAACAACCACCTCCAGAAAGAAATAGTTTGAAGCTAATTTAGGTGCTCATGTTTGTGGTGTGCAACATTCTTCCCTTGGTTTGACTAAAGAGATTCAAGAAGAACTCCTTGAAATTCCCAACTTAAACCATATTGTTGATTTATCTCCCCGAGATCATTCTTAAACCCCCATGTTCCCAAAATTCTGGTGATTTGCTTTCACCTATTAACCATAAACATCAATGTACCATGGATAATCAACCTCTTCTCTTGCACAAATAAACTCTTTGTCCATCCTTTTCCTCTTTTCATATAATGATTGCCGAGGACTCCTACAATTCTTTAAATCGTGGAAACCCCAAAGTTCTGCATGGATCCCTATCGCGAAACCCCAAATATCCAGGTTATCGAGGGTTGCTGACAATCCAGATGAACTTTAAAAAACAAACCCCCAGATCCGGATATTAGAAACTCGACTTACATAACTTTGAGGTCAAACTCAAATAAATCTGACTTATTGTAGATTCAGAAATTCCTTTTTAACACTTTTCAAAACAAGTCTAGATCTGGATACATTACTTGTCCTTTAATTATAATAATATGTGGGTGTGGAGGTTGAACTCTCGAGATTCTTCATGGAACTGAGGCCTATTTCAATCTTTTAACCTTATAAAAAGCTTGCGGAACGTTACTTTGGAGCTATGCAGAACGTATTTTAATATATTTCATGCATTTTTAATGGCCTAAACCATAAAAAGTAAATAGTATATCCACGAAAAATTAGTGGTGTCTAGAGATAATGTAATATCATAAAGTGCAATATGGCTTGCCATCACATTTTTCATATCACTCAAAACACCAGGGCACTTATTTATACTTGAGTGCCTAACCAATCCCCTCAAAACATAGATGATTAATTCAACTTTCATCATCTAAGTCGATGTCAAACGGGTAGTCAAACCCATGAATTTAGGCCTTTATGTGCTAGTCAATTAGTTGACAGACCCTTGCAACTCCCAATCGATTGCCGAATTAGACAATGCACCCACCCAAATACACCTCGGTTGAGTCACTGAATGGCCTCTAAAATTGGCTTTAATCACATATTCTAACACTTCTTATAGAGATGCAATCGATGTATTCTTTTGTTAGATGATACGAATTGGATTCAACCTTTGTATAATTTTAGGATTTAGAAGTCAATGCTTAGAAGTAGTTGACATGTTCTGATCAAATGTTTGACAAGGTTTGGTTTATCTATGGTACTCGAGATAGAAAAATATTGACTATGATAATCTTTAAGTTTGTTAATTTCAATTGTTATAAATTACATGAATGCTTTTAAATCTAATAATCTTTATTTCATTAAATTTGGATTAATTACCTATAATCCACACTAAAAAATATGAATTTTAATTATGGAACTGTCCATATCAAAATTGCTAATTTTTAATAATTTTCAATTCAAAAAGAGTAATTTTCAATTCTAAAAGTACAATTATGGATTCCATAAGTGCAATTTTTTATTTCAAAACTTTGATTTTTTTTATTCTAAAAGTATGAATTTTTATTCTAAAAATGTAAATTTTGAAATACATAAATGTCAATTTTAATTCCAAAAGTTTTAATATCTAATTGTTACAATGTTTATTTAGATTTCAATATTTTGAATTTTTATTTTAATGTGTATATAATATCTAAATCAAAGATCAATGTATTGTTGTCAACACATTATTTTTGTACATGCATACATAATATCACTATGACACCCATTGCTAAATACATAAAATAAAAACAAGAAAGACAAGTATCATGGTATTCCAAAATTGTACTTTTTAATAAATATTTAAGGCAACAATACTCAAATAAAGTCTCATTCATCAACGTCATTCACACTCTCAACATTATGCTCCATTTATTATTGTTGGGCCTTAATTGTTGCAAGTCTCTTCTAAATTATTTTGATTTTATGTGATGTCCATCCTACCCATGATGACCATGCCCATATGATGCTTTTAATATCAATGAACATATTTTCTTTAGAACCAACAACTATTGTTGTTTTTTTATTTAAACATTTTTTATACAATTCTTTGTTAACGTCTCAAGATTCCCTTCCACGAGAATTCTATGGTGGAGAAAAGATCTATCCATCTTTTCTTGAACAGTAATGAACAAATTCACATTCATATTTTTTATCAAATATATTAAATCTTTTACATTTTTATTTCAAATTAATTTTGATATAAATTACATTTCTATTTTGATTCAAATGCTATAAAAAAATACATTACAACAAATTATATTTAACAAAAACTTAAAAGTTATATATAAATACTATAGAACCACTATTTTATTATTATATATAAATGTTATACTCAATAGCATTGTTTTATTATTCACTATTTTATTATTATATATAAATGTTATACTCAATAGCATTGTTTTATTATTATATATAAATACTTAATTGAAAAATAGTAAATGTTACGAGTTTTTTTTCTTATTTAATGATAAATTTTCAATAAAAAAAAGTTTTAAGAAAATATAATTATATCAATTAATTAATTGAAAAATACACATCAAAATATATATATATATATATATATATATATATATATATATATATATATATATATAATTATAATTTAATAATAATAAAAAATTAAAAAAAATATTATTATATCAGTGAATTGAAAAACATACACCAAAATTTATAATAAAATATATCATATAGATAACTGAAAAACAAGTACTAAAATTTAATACTTTAAAAAACATATATTTATTAACAAGTGATATTTACAAGAAATTAATTTTTTAGACAACAAAACGTTTTCACTTAAATTTTGTTAATTATAATTAATTTATAATAAAAAGATCAAGCAAGTGATCAACGACTTCAAGAATACGATGATGATCCCAAATCGAGTTATGCTTGAAACGAGCTTTTAGTAGAGCTTCTTTATTGTCTAAATTAATATTGTTTTTGTTTTATAATGTTTTGTGTTGATCTTATAGTCATTATTTGTGTCATAAAACAATTTTAATATGCACATATTTTTAATCATATCTAACTTAGTAATATGAATCTTTTAAAAAAGAATGCATGAAATTTTATTTAAGTATTGAAGTACCTCATAATACAAGATATGGGGTATTTTAAATTATTAAATTTCACTTTCATCTCTTTATCCTATCCACTCAATCGTGAATGTTGTGATAGAGTACATAACTCATAGGATTTTGAAAGGTCAATAGCAATAATAGAGAAAGACGTTTCGCCTTTTCACCAAGTTGTAAAGAGAAAAAAGAAGGGGATTAAATTGGCGGCGAATTTATTGATTTGACATGAGTAGGGGCATAGAGGTGAAGAAATTGGGGGAATTTTTTTAATAAAGGTAAAATCGCATTATTCGTGTAGAAATAATATCACGAAGATGAATAATGTGGAAAAAGAAAAATGAATGAGAAAGAAAATTGATAAGAATATTGAAAATTAGGAAATTGTTAAAAAAGAAAAGGAAAAGAAAAAAGAATATAAGAAGGAATAAAAAATGAAAATAGAATGGAAGAGGAAATTGTTAAACAAAAATATAAAAAGAAAAATGAATGAAAGAGGAAATTAATAAACAAAAATGGAAAAATAAAAATGAATGAAAGACAGAATTGCCAAGAATATTGAGAGAGGAAAAAGAGAAAAAAAGGAAGTGGAAGACTATGTTGGAAGAAGGGTCAGTCTACCCTTCCATAGACTACCCCTCTATGAGAATTATATGATGGAGGAAGGGTCAATTGACCCTCTCCTTGGACTCCCCCTCATTGGGAATAATATGCTTGAGGAAGGTTCACCTGACCCTTCTATTGGATACCCCGAGATGAGAATACCATTATTGAGGAAGGATAAGCCAACCCTTCTTCGTGCTCCCCGTCCATGATAATTCTATGTTGGAGGAAGGGTTGGTTGACCTTTGCCAAGGATTCCCCTTTCATGAAAACTATAAGGAAGAGTCGACCAATCCTTTATTGGGACCCCACTTGTTGAGAATTGTATATTGGAGAAAGGATCAATCGATCCCTCTCTTGACACCCTATGACCAGAATACTCACTACAAGAAGAACACCTTCTAGCGGAGGTTTTTACGGAACCTCCCCAAAAAATATATCTCTTCTCTGTTTATAGCAAAGACAGTCGGCCATAGGTTTTTACAGAGGCCTTTTTACCGGTGCATGCATAAAAATTAATGCATCGATGCTTAAATGTTGAAAATAACCTTAATCAGAAAAAATAAAAATAAAAAGCACCAATCAAAGCACATCGGTGCATATCCTTGTCATTAGGCGCATTGTGGTAGGGTAAATAAGAAAAACTTACCAAACCAATTTTCATTATTACACTTCATCTCGTGCTTCCAAACTCTCAAGAAATCACCAATGCTCACTCTCGTTCCAAAGATGTCATATTTCCAGTGCTCTATAACGAGTTGGAGAGCTACACTGGTAGATTCTACACATTTCCAATTTTTTGAAATTACATTGAATTTTCATTTTCTCTCAATAGTGAAACCATGCCTCCTTGTGACATACAAAACCAGGTAAATTGTTTATACCTTCCTATTCGCATTTTCTTCCGATTAAAATTTGAATTTTGCTTGAAATTTGGCCATTTTTTCAAAAACAAATTCCAATTCTATGAGGTGTACCTGAACATTTCAGCTCTCCCTGAAGCAGTGCATCCTGTGCAAAATTCATAATACGCACCACCACTGGTGTGTCTTGTCCAAAAGTACGCATCGGTGCCATTCAAGGAAGAGAACGAGGGGTGATTTTAAGAACCCCCCCTAAATTTATATCTATAATAAATGGGTGAATCCCCATGATACATAGGAAAAATTGAAGGCTATTTTATCAATAATATAATATGTATATATAATTTTTTGGCGAATCTTTTAATCAATTATATAATCTCGTAAAAAAATTGTGAATATTTCATTGAACTATAAACTCTTGTAAAATCTTGGCGAAACTTTCACTGAATTATAAAACCTTGTAAAGTCTTGGCAATTTTTTTGATAAAGTATAAAACCATATATAATAATATGAAAATGTATTCATTAAATTGTAATATACTCGTTTTACATATTTGGAAAAAGAAACATGATTTTTCCATCCTCTAGACGATGTTGCAAGCATTAGCGGTTATGTTTGTCAAGGTTCTCATTGTACACGCTTGCATATCCCTCTATCTGTTTTGATGATATATCAACGAGAGCTTAAGTCACAATCATTGACCTCAAGAGATCAAGATCAGGTATTGATCGTTGATCACGTTGGAGATAGGGTTGTATTCATTAGGGGATTATAAAAGAATATCTAAGGAGGCTGAGAGGCATACAATGAATGCATAGGAGCAAGAGGGAGTCTTGCTCGTGTACTTGTGTCTGAGTGGGAAGGGATGAGGAAAGGGTACAGGGGGCAGCGAGGGAGATAACATCCAGGTGGGCTAGACTATCAGTTGCAGCATTGTAATTCCTCTAATGGGCCATTATCCCAGGACA
>ML788049.1:299023-317736 GCA_009831015.1 Picea engelmannii
GAAGGTCAATATGAACTTGAGTGACATGCATTGTAAAAAATGAACCAACAAGAGTTGCATTGTTTTTGACACAACAAACTATATCTTGATCTTTAATCTCTGCAACCTGCACTCAGATCAGTTAGCATATTTTTTCAACACTAGAGATCTATCTATTTCAAGATAACATGTGCACATGTTCCTTTGCTTGGATATTCACAAACAAAACCATTCCACTTTGCCCATTTGTAATTATGTGTGCTAAACATGAAATTCCATCATTAAAACAATTCCATCATTTAAATGACCCTAGAGAATTACCAATGATTAATAGGTTCATCATAGTTTGATCTTGGAAAGAAGCAACCACAATGGTGGAAAGAGTAAAGTCTAAACAATTGAACCTGCTGCAATGTAGGGATAAAAATTGTGCTCTCTTGATCTATAGATATTGGGGCAAGAACCAGGGTATTAGTATGATCTTTGTGCTAGTTCATGTGAGTGACAAATGGCCAAACTAAGGTGCATGGGGAAGAACACTAAATAACAACCATTTGATGTCAAGCATCCAGTTAGAAAGCTATATAAACTATGCAAATCCATCAAGGATTATCTCTCGTGCCAATCCATCTCAGACCATCCAAGGGTGGAACATACACCATCTAACCCAAATCTCATGAAGCACCCCAAGCATGGTGTAAAATATTTTTGAATAACCTTGAAATTTAACAATGGGGTTGCCCAAAGATGTGTGTTTCACAAATAGAAAAAGAAAAGAAAAAAAGAGTATCTCATGATCAATTCAATTGGAAAGAAAGGCATTGTTAAATCCCCCACTAGGGTCCAAGTCTCATCTAGGACATGTTTGTGGTTGTACTCATGTTTGTGGTTGTACTCATGTTTGTTGAACAACAATACTTGCGATCATATTGAGGCTAGGTTAAACCCCTGAGTGAAATTGGTGGGATAGATACCCCCAATTGAGGCAGATTAGCCAAAGGTTTGTTTCAAAATTCCACATGCATGTGCTTATGTTGACAAGAAGAATCCATAAAAAAAAAAAAATCAATTAAAAAGTATTAAAGAACCACATTCCCTTCTTGAGGATGGATTTCAAGACTAACAACAAGTATAAAACTATCTAAAAAAATAAATGTAGCCAAACTGGTATTTTCATTAGTCCTAGATTATTTAGCTTGTTTTATGCTTTCTTGGTTTGAAATACTTTTGTAGAATACATGGATTTATGTGTGGAACAAAATTAGTCTATTTAGAGAGAAAGTGGTATGCATATATATTGTTATTTCCTAGGTAGAATGAGAAGATTGAAATGATCAGGCTGATGATATCTAGAAGCTGACAGGAATGGAGCAATGAAAGAGGACAATCCCCCATTGTCGGGCTGTAATTTGGACATAATAATTGAAACTATGAAAAGGTTAATGCAAACAGTGTCCTTGCAATATGAACATGTTGTTAGAAGGCAACAAAGAAATCCTCCTTTTCAAGAACAATTGGCAAAAGGAGAAGAGGTTGATTATTTGTCTCATCATGATATGTACACTAATTATTTCATTTTTTCATTTGAGGATAGTCTTGAAAAGAAATCATCATTATGCACTCAGCAAGAGGAGCTTGCACGTGTGGTTTATGATAGAAAGGACAAGTTTGATGAAAGTTCTTAATTAGGTAAGCATTTATACAGCTTGGACAGTGAACACAAAGAGGGTGATGAAACCGCTAAAGGTAACTCTTTGCCTTTATGTTACGCTGCATTTGAATTGATAAAGAAAAACTATAAACTCACCAAAGCAGAGAAGCATATTGGCACTAATTTAAAATGGCAAAAACCTCTTATTGTATGTGATATTCCTATTTTCTGTGGTATGAAGGACTCACACAATATGAAAACACAGTCATTGATTCAAGATCCTATAGTTACCTTAGAGTTGCAACAACCTTCTTTGGTTTTAAATGATCTAATATATGATTATTTGGATGAGTTCTGCAGTCCCAGTGGTTCTCCTTTGGTTGTTTGTGAGCCTGAAAATAGGGGTGAGGAAGATTCAGTTCGGAAAACATCATTTTTGTTTTGTTCATCAACAGTTTCCTTACATTCATCACAAAGGTCACAGGAAGTCTTGCATCCTTATCATGAGAATTTTAAGTTGCAACTTCAAGAAAGCACGAATGTTGGGAAAGTTTTAAAATCAGGATATGAAAATCACCTAGAGCAGAGCAGTAATATGTTAGATGGGATGGAAATCAATATGCATTCTTATGAATATCCTTTTGCAACATTCCTGAGGTTAGTTGGTAGGCTCATGATCTGAAATTTCATTAAGATTCAATATGTTCACAATTTTTTATGGAAGTTGCCTTTCAGTAGTTTTCCCTTCTGGCTCATGAGCAAGCACTTGTGGAGAATTCAGTTAGTAGAAAAATGCTTACATGGTTGCATTGGTTGTTCCATTTCACTTGATCAGGTGATGTACAAATCAATTAGAGTAAGTGTAATGAATAAGCTCAATGCTGAGTATATGTTTTAGTAGTATCTTCTAGTAAAGTTTGCAATTGATAGTGTACAGTTCAGTTTTTAGTTTTCAGTTTGAGGTTTGTAGCTTTTTACGACTCCATGCCCAATGAAGAAGGCACTGGTCTACAAGTTCATAGATCTGGTGTTCTTGACACCTCCTACGAAGCTATATTCCCCAGTTGGAGCCAATGTTAGTGTCAATCAAAGTTTGCTTGTCACTAGTGATCAAATATATATGATCTTCCTAGGTTTGTTGGGGTCTTTTTCAATTTTTTTATCATTTCATTGAGTCTTCAAAATAAAAATTTGATCGCTGGTTAGTTGGTCTAGGTATGTTACTACTCCTCGCAAAATTTCATGTCCTAGTCATCATCATCATTTAAATTTGTTGTTTCATCACTCAAAAGAGTCATCATCATCATTTCAGTCCCATCATCATGATTCTCATTCATATCAGTGTCACCATTAGATCACTAGGGTCATGGTCATCATATTGTGTGATTTCACTCATAAAACTACTAAAGGCAGGAGTAGTAAAAGGAAATCTCTATCAAGTTTGATTTTAAGTCATAAAGTGTTTCAAGATTGATGTAACTGGTTCTAAAAAGTTTCAAATTTGTTTCAAATGTTCCTAAGTTAGTCAAGTTCAAAAGCAATGATGAAATTGGTGGGCCACCCCACCATTTTGAAAAAGTGACATTTAAAAGATACAAAGACAATTTCAAGAGCATTCTCTCACTATCTCTCAAAGAAGAGCTCCCACATCTTCAACAATCATCTCTCCTCATTTTCAGAGAAAATTTCCTCTAAAAAGAGAAAACCCTAGCAATTCGTTGCTCATTCCAGCATTTTCATTGCGCTTTCAACAAGTTTGTTGCGCTTTGCCCAGTTTTTCCGCGTTTTCATTCAAGGAGGATCAATTTCTATATGTAAAGGTTCAAGAGGGAAAATTTAAGAGTAAATAAATTAGTTGATACCTCATACACTCTCCATGCATATGTTACCCATTTACATCATTTTTCCTAAAACCCTAGCTTACCCTACATTTTTCTAGGGTAGGGCTGTGTTTTTCCCTTTTTCATTCCTTCCCCTAACATTACCCCCTACCCCCCTAAATTTTCTCAATAATTTAGGAAACCCCTAACCCATCATTCCACTTCATTTTCCAAAAAACTTTGAAGGCACATTTTCCATAAATGACCTTTTTAGTCATCAGTTTTCCAAACAGATTGTGGCCAATAAGAGATGAATATTGAGAAACTAGATGCGGTTTGTGTTCCTAAGATTCCAAAGTAAAATAACCTATTTCATATTTCACACAGGTATTACAGAATGAGATATATATTCACATCTTCACAGCCTATTTTTCTGACTGAGCAAAGTCTTGTTTTAGACATCTTTTTGCAGGAAATATTGTGAACAACTGGAGTAGAATTTTGGGAAACTAAGAGAGGTTTATCTAAAAAACATCTTCATCTAAAATAATCTCTCTCATGTTTTACACATCTATCTCGGATTAAGATATATAAAGGGATAATTGAACCCTGTTTTTCATAATTTTGGGAGGAAATTTATAACAAGTCTGCAGAAAGCATAGCGTGGGGCATGATATGCTTTTGATGGAGGATTCCAAACGATGAAAGGCTTACATATTCAAATTTTTCATGACTTGTACATCAATTTTGACCTCTCGGAGTCAAATTTTGGTCAATTCTGGAAGGAGAACAAGGAAAAAAACCACATGAAAAACACCTTTCTGCCACCTTTTTGGACAACACACTACGCTTTGCATCAGTTTCGCTACGCTTTGTCCTGGAAGTGACTTTTTCAACAATTTTTCAGCCAGATTTGACCTTCATGGAGTCAAATGTAATTTTGTGATGTGGTAATGATGTATTAATGTGTAATTGAGCTAATTAGTGTCAAATTGATGTAGATTCATGCTCATACGTCAAATTTGGGTCAAATGTATTGCTTGAGGAAAAATTGGGATTGGTTGTAACCTCCCTAGATTCTTGTTGTTGTTGGAGAGAATCATTTTTTCAATTCCACTAGTCATGGATTCGACCCCTGAGAGAGGGGAGAGTTGTTTTGGTCTATATGTATCATATATTTTGTCATTTGAGGGTGGAACATTGGAGGAGAGAACTCTAGCATCTTGTACTTCATTGTTTTAATGAAATCAAAGAAACCAGTTGCAACTATATTATAGGAATTCTTGTGCAGTGATTTTTTGATATTGTGTTCTTTGTGTTATGGTTTTATATGATTGTTATATATGTTGTATTTCCATATTCTCTTTCATCAGTGGTTTTCCATAAGTTTGATGAGCATAATTCTTGTTTAAGCTCTGTTTTTTCTGGAAATATCATTTTGTGTACTTTTTCTTCTAGATTGGTGAACTCATGGTTGACATTCTCACCAGGATCTCTCTTCATATTCACACCCTCCACTACATCGACTAAAAACCCAACCTATCACTAATTCGTTGCTACCTTTATCCTATTTTTGGCTGTGTTGTAACCCTTTTGATACTTTCAGACCTAGTTGCAGTAACTCTTTCTCTGAGCCATCATCATACTATCAAACTTTCAAACATTCACCATTAATACCAAGCCTAAAACACATTTCACACTCCAATCATTTCCATTGATTGAGAGTTCCATTGGAGAGAGCCCTCTCCAGCTTGGTAGGGCTAGCTACCAAGCCAAAAGAGGTCTGAGGTTACCTCATTCAACCACCATTCTCAGCCTTGGGCGGTTGTTGGGGATAACAGGTAGAATAAGGAGATTGGAATTACAAGGTTGATGATATATGGAGTTTTTCCCAGGTTAAATAGGAAATACTTCTAAACTTGGGAAAAACAATTTCAACGATGCATTTGGTCATATATATCATTACATTAGTAGTATACAAGACAATGTCATTTAATTTCCATGTACCATCTACATGACATAAAGATTATAAATTTGCACAAGTTCTTAACAACTATGAGAATTCCACCCTCATATAATCATTGAATGCACAAAAAGAAAAGACTGTTTTTTTCAAATTCAAGCTGGTTTTAAGAACACCACAATATACTTGTGATGATTACTCTTATTTCCTAAGCATTAAAAAATTAGAACTGTATTAATAACAAATGAAAATTCTAATGGAAGCCACATTAAACTAGTGCCTAACAAATCCATTCATAAGCGCAATATAAACTATAGCGCTTTATCAATGGACATGGAAAACTAGACATAACAAAAAAACACATGATACATGGATGCATATTCTCAAATATGATGGAAGATACCTGACTCATTAATGATTACCAGTAAAAAAATCATCCATTATTCATGCTCGTTCCTAAAATAGAGTTTGCTTGATCATTGTCCCAATCATGGTTGCAAACAGATAACAAGATTTTTTATCTCAAAAATTGAGATTCAATCCTTGTGAGATTATAAATGCAAGCACTTGTACATATAAAATTGATGATTTACTATTCAATGACTTGAGATGGTAAAGTGTTGTTAGTTGTCTCAAGGATCATGTTATTTTAAGACTGACTAGAGATGGCAGAAGAATTGTTTGTGCTCATATTCTTTTGAGAATGATTAGTGTTGGTAGAAGTGTCATCTCTCTCAAGTTTCATGTCATTTTGGGGAACCTTTGACAATGATAGTTTACATTATTTCTTATATTCAACAGAATGACTATCAAATAAAGAGATTTTATCATAATTATGATCCTTGCTAAGAGATTCCATAAAACTAGAATTCACATTAGCACCTTCATTATTGTCTTTACAGTGATTCATTTTGATTAGCACATTTTTCATACCATGAACTGATTTGGTTGCCTGCTTTATAATATCTTTTGCCATATCCTTCACATTAAATTTACCATGACCTTCTAGATCTATTTTTTGATATTCACAGTTATCATTTGCACTGGGATGCACATTTTTAGTGTCATGATTCAGATCCACAAAATGTCCTATAAGATTTTTAGGAACATTGTCAAATATTAGGTTGATTCCAGTTTCTTTGTTTCTTCTAACCACAATTTTTTCAGAATGCTCTTCTCTTTTCTCTTCATCCCCTAGGTTATTAGTATTTTCTTGACTCGCTAGCTATGGTGAGTCTTGTTGCGGTGTACTATTGCACTAGAATGGAAGCCTAATCCATGTTGAGGAAATAATGGGACAAAATATATGAGTCTGACTTAGGAGACTAAATTCTACAAATGTTTACAAAATTGACAATCTAGGCCACCTGCAACTCATAATATTGAATTGATTTGTGCATGATTATGTATCTTGTATATTTTTTGAATTCCAAATCGAAATGTTCATGGCCCTACCAAATATGCCTGCTCTCTATCCATCAATGGCTATGCCCTTGGACATGATATAAAAGAACAACATAAGCTCTCACAAAGGCTTGGGTTGAATCCCCTTTTCACCAAAAATAAGAATAGAGAGAACCATAATTCCCCTAGGGGAAACTAGACTTACAAAACTAACAAATGAAAAAATAGGGAACAAGGAGAAATGTGTATAGAGAAAGAGCTTCCCTGAGGTGGGTTGAAAGAGGTGGAGAAAATAAAGATATGCATAAAAAAGCATCTGAGAAATCCTAGCATGGAAGAGACAAGGTGATGTAATCATCAGTGAATATATGAAATCATGAGGTCACAATCTAAGTGACACTCATAAATGATTAGAAAATTGAGGGAAAATACCAAGCATGATTAGACCAATAATTTGTACATTGGAATCTAAAAACATCTAGGCTAAAGAGGACAAAGTTGAAACAACCTGGGAAAAATCAGAATTGACAGCCAGATTATTGGAAAATTTTTAAGATTGATATAAATATTGAAATTTCTTCTCAAAGAAATCTGATATAAGGTTATGTATGCTAAAATAATTGATCATATATTAAAACTTTTCGAAGATGATCAAATCTCAGAACGCTTTCATGATATCAGAGGAAAATTTTTAAATCTCTTGGAGGATAGGCAAAAAATCTGCTATTACTACACAATTTGTAGAAATAAATGAGAGGCTTGTTAAGATGCTTGAGGATGGTCAACATTCTATTCCATCATTGATCTTTGATCTACATGAGTGACTCATCTCAACAATGGATAATTTTCAAAAAGTAGTGGATCTGATTATAAAATATGATTGGGACTTTGATAACTATTTAGAAGAGGGCATTCCTGTAGTGATGGAATACATTTAGAATCAGAGAAATCCAAAGGATGGAAACTTATTTTCTCTTGGTCACTCTATGGGAGGAATTTTTCTTTATGCACATCTGCCATATTCTTCTAGGACATTATATGAAAGTGGGTTAGCATCTTTTGTTACATTGGGATCATCACTTAATTACATAGTTTCCAATTCCTCACTAAAGTTGTTGCTTCCTCTTACAGATCCAACACATACCCTTAATGTTTGTATTCTTCCAATAGGAACACTAATGACAACACTAATCCACTCTCACCACAACCTCCTTATGCTTTGGCTTTGATGAATCCCTAGACAGAGTCCTAGACTCCCATTCCCCTGCTCGCCTTGTGATACAATTTCATTGTGTTGGACACATTGTACAATACATTGCTTGGAAGATTTTCCCTCTTCCACTTTTCAATCTTTTCCTAGTAGTTTTCCCATAGATCGTTCCCTTTAACACAACTCTTATTTTGCTTACTCATAGAGTTGTATTTAGTACCTATAATAAATATGATTTTTCATTAACCAAGTAATGTTGATTGGCTTGGGTAACTCAGTATTATGCACCTAGGAAGGCGACATGCTTCAAAATGCAAGGTTTAAAGTTAGTATCACTTGGGATATCTCCCTCATCTAATATGGAAATTTAGACTGCAAGAAAATGTAGCATGGTGGTGCCATCATCATTTGGCATTGCAAGGATAGTTAATAAAACATAATAGTGACTAGTTACCCCCCCTTAATATGTTGTAGAAAGACAATCCCAAACATTGTGACTAACCCTAGAGAATTACCTATGATTAATAAGTTCAACATAGTTTGGTCCTGGAAAGAAACAACAATAGTGGTGCAAAGAGTAAAGTTTAAACAACTGAACATACTGCAGTGTAGGGATCAGAATTATACTCTTTTTCTCTGTATATATTGGGGAAAGAACTGGGGTATTAGTACAATATTTGTTTGAGGATTCGCTTCACTTGATAGCTATGGTGATTCCTACTGTGTTGTACTATTGCACCAAAATGGAAACTGAAGTCATGTTGAGACAAGCATGGACCAAAATAACAACCTTCATATGCCTCATTTGTTGCCCATAAAAGACCCTCATCTGTTGTAGGTGACCATTAAGTCTGTTGAGAAATCAAGTATCCTTAGGGAATTTCCTCAATTCTGTAATCTACATTATTTATTTCCTCTAGTAGAGTGGTTTCCTGATGACTTCTCCTAGATGCAAATAAACATATGGGATGGAAAGAAGATACCGGAAAAGCATAGATTTGTGTATGAACTACCACTTTTTAGATCTAAGGTCCTTTGTATTTGATATATAAATATTTTTTAATCTATTTAAATTTGATTCTTCCTTTTCAAATATTCTTACATTGATGTTGTACATGTTGGACTGTAATTTCAACCAGGGGCAATTCTTCCTTATATGCATTAAATTTTTTGTTGGTTGTGTATGCCTATTCAGTTCTTATTTAGATGCCAATGATAAATTTTTATTGATGGTTGTCTAAGGCATATAACATATCCAAATTTAACCTTCGTTGTTGTAGACAAATTGCCAGAATGACACTCCTAGGTAGCTTGTTGTTAGACCTATAGAATATGTTGCAAATCAATAATCAAGGAAAGAGGTAACAAAGAAAGAGGAGATTCATTGCACAGTGTAAAGGGTTTGGAAGTACCAGGTTTTCCACACATGGGTATTTTCTTGATTTCAAAATTCGAATTATGTGGATGTCAGCTTCATGAACAAGCACATACACCTCATTCCGGAAGGGTTCATGATTCTTCCATTCGATATGAATATCCAAGAAGATGAAAAAATAGAAACAAATACTTCACAGTTCCCCTGTAACCCCGAGGAGATATACCTCAGAAAAACCCATTCCATGAAATTGGGGCAAGTGAGCACTAGAATCCAATCCACACCAAATGGAGAGGGAGAAATCATCCCAAAAAAACTCCATTCCTAGAAATTTTGGCGAATGGAAGGTTGCAACGTAAATTTCAGTGGTCAAAAACCAGTTCTCTTCTCTCCTTTCGTAAATACATGTTGGCTAATCCTATATATATATATATATATAAATTAATAAATTGAGGGCAAATAATAAAAATAAAAATAAAGCACGCCAAGCCAAAAATTTCTCCCAACAAAAATTTAAAATTCGCTAATTTCGCCCATCTGCGAAATTTTGCCCCTAAAATCATCCTTGAAGAGAACTGCGATAAATTTAGAAAACAAATCGGTGCATATTTTGTGACAACCCTCAACTAGTGTGTTTTTTGTGACCCCACTCTACCAGTGGTTTATAAAGGACAATGCCTGCTAAAAAACATGTTTATGATCTTGGAACAATGGAGCATTGGTGCATTCTAGTTAATTTAGTGCACCACTATGTTTACTACCCATAAAATTTAACGTAGTGGTGCAACCTTTTCAACCAAATCCATCGATGTTGTTAACAGATCCGCACCAGGAAAAGAATTGACGGAATTGGCATAGCCGGGCGTCTCATTGGACACCATGTTTTCAATGGTCTATTATTCACAATGCACTGCTAAACAAAAAATTGATGTTCCAATAACACAATAGCACTTATGTGTTTCTAGTAACACATTGCACCATACAAGTTGTAGTAAAACAATTTAACCTAGAAATGCCCATAGGTCCAACAAATGCACCTGTATTGTAAAGAGCACGTCACTGAGCCGAATATTTCACAATGTATCAGAGTGGTGCATCTTATGGGATGAACCACCAAAACATGTGGCGATGTGACAATAAACAATGAGAACTAGTGCATAATATCTAATAGTACGCACCAATGTTGTTAAAGGAAAAACACCACGATAAGTTTTAAAAAAATAACATAGTCGTGTGTCTTTTGTGAGGCCCTGTTGTCGGTGTGTTATGAAAGAAAAAGTCCCAGTAAACAACTTTCCGGTTCTTTGGTAGAACTGGAGCATCGATTCTTTAAGTTTAATAAAGTGCACCAGTAAGTTTTTGCACCATAAATTTCAACATGGAGTGCATCCTCATTAGTAAAATGTGTCGGTGTTGTTAATAGAACTACAACGTGAAAAATATTGAATGAATTGGCATGTTGGGTCATCTCATTGTAAGCCCTGTTATCGGTTCTCTACACAACCCAACACATTGAAAACCAAAATTTATTTTCTCCAATAACATGGTAGCATTGATGCATTCATATTAATACATCACACCGCTTAATTTGCAATAAAACAATTTAACCTAGCGATGCCTTTAGGTACAACAAGTGCACTGGTGTTGTAAAGAACATGGCACCGGAACAAATATTATACAATTTAACAATGCAGTTCACCTTATGGGATAAGCAACGTGGTGCATCGTTGCGTGATAGTGAAATCACTACATGACGATGTTGTTTTTCTAATATAGAGCATTGTTTCCGGTGTGTAGTTACTATTTTAGGCGCATCGATTGTTTTTCTACTTTTCGTGCAAACAAAAATTAATTTTAGTTTTTGTTAATATATGTGTGTGTTTTATAATTTCAATTCATTTGATCTATATATATGTGCCTAAAAATATTTGTATGTGAATCAGAGATGACAACGACGAGAGTAGGAGAAACAACCATAGTAGCAGATCGAAATGTACACATTTTTATGTAAGTGGGAGGCTAGAGAGAAGGGGAGGGAGTTTTCATTTGCCCTATTTCATAGCAAACATGTTCTCTTTTGATGAGTTTTGGCCTTCTCAAGTTTTATGAGGAGGGTACATCCCTTGGGGGGAAATCTTCGTTGTTACAGTAGTTGATTCGTCGTTGGGATAATGGTTGACAAGATTTCAGGATCAGTCCCAATCTGTGGTATCAACCCATGAAGAAGGATTTTTATTTCATCACTACGTTGTCTAAGAGGAGGGAGGATTGACCCCAATTCCCTGATCTATCGCATGGTGCTGCAGGAGAGACCTAGTTGGAATATGCACAGATATATGTCAGTCCTCAAGTTCTTTCCCCTTCAGGATTCCAAGTTCCTGGTGGCCATATGTGGATGACTTCAATTCATAGAGAGGAGGTTAAGTGCTTATTTTTAATTATCTTGACACTGTCACACTCTAGCTTTGATGGGCAGTGCATTAGTTTTCCTTTGATGAATTATGTAGATCATTTATTGTAGAGGCCTCAATTGATTAGGTGGTCTCATATTGTTTTGAGATAGTTTTGTTTTTATTGGATCATTATCGTGCAATTTTAAATGGGAGGAGATTCTTCCCATTCTATTTAGATTTATTTAACGTATTTTTTAAGAGGGTTTGTGCCACTCGACCAACAATACCGCACTTTCCTGCTAAGCCTATGTTTGATGTGTGTATGTGCATGTGGGGGCAGTTGTTTCCCAAGAGGGGCCAGTTGGATTTTCCATGTACTCTGGTAGGTAGGGATGTATGTGATTTTTTGGCTAGAGAGGAAAATCCTATCCTCTATATTGTACAATACTTGTACATGAGGATGGATTGGAGAGGATTTCCAAACATCCTATTTATAACAATCGAGTTGCCAGATTAAAGAAGTAATATTATCATTATGTTTTGATAAATCTATTTAATGCACATGTAGTTTATTGTAACATTTGGTTTCAATTATCTTATTAGTATTATCTATTGTTTTGTAGATATTAGCACATATGTTAGGGATGAGCCTCCCCAATAGGATGAGGATATGGAGGAGGAAAAAAAACAGTCTGCAGTACATAGACCATGCATGCCACACATGACATATTGGAGAGTCCAGATAGAGGTGGCAGATCACCTATGTGGTGTCATGATTAGTCACTAAGTGGTACTCGCATCGATTAGAGACATATTACAAGAACCAGATCTCTCTACGATATTAATGAATATTCATCGTGACATGATTTTGTTGATGCATCATATTTTTGGTGTCGGCAACCTCATCAAAAGGTTGAGGGATCCTTCTCATGATCCTAATCCATCTGGCTCATCACCAGACCCATCCATATCATTTATTCCATCACATGGTCCTCCTCCTCCTCCTCTTGCTTCTCATCCACATGAGTCTCCATCATCCACCCATCCTCATGATTCCCCTCCATGTGTATTTTCACCATCCACATCTGATCTTCCTTCCCCTCCACATGTGCCTACACCATCCACCTATCTTCATGCTTCTCCTCCACATGTGTCACCATCCACTGATCCTCCTCATCTTCATCCACTTGTGTCACCATCCACCAATCCTTGTCCTTCTCTTCCACATGTGTCATCATCCACCGATCATCTTCCTTCTCCACATGTGTCACAATATTTTTATGCTTTGGACACTATGTTCACATTAGGTGTTGTTGCACAAGTTAATCTTGATAGAGATACATTTGATAGTGTGCTTGTGTTGACATTTCTTTCTAACATTATTATTGATAGACCCTCTATCTCTGGTAGCAGAGACACTCATTCATTTGGCTCTGGTGGTGGACCTAACTTGTAGTGGTATTGATTGACATGTATATCAATTATTTTATATTTGACTTGAGATGTATATATGACATGTTTATTGCAGATTATATTTATATGTTTGACATGTATATTCATATATATCGCTCATGTATATTATGTATTTCATATAATGTTGTGGTTGTTGTTGTTAGATTTATAAAATGTATTATGAGTATGCTAATGATTGTCATTGTTAATAATTTCTATGTTTTTAAATTAAATTTGAGATCTATCACTCATTTAAATTTAAAGTTGTCATATAATGTTTAACTTTAATTTTATGAAATCATTTAATTTGGATTGTGATTACAAAAAATTATAACCATTAATCTCATATAATGTTTAACTCTTCTTCAAGGTGAACCAGGAAGATACAATATGTTGATTAAATGTATTTAGAAATTAAAATACTTAACTATGATGAATGAAATGATTGTGATTTGAATAATTATGTTTTTTTTCATATATTGTAATAATAACATTGTAATATAATTATTCAGTAGTAGTAGTAGTAGTAATAATAATAATGCAATAATAATGTTATTTTTTTATTTTTATTATTCAAAGATTACAAGACAAAGTTATAATATAATTTTTTACTAAAATCACCATTATTATATTTTAATTTTTCCAAAGATTTTATTAATATATATTATCCAAATTTTATAATATATTAAACATATTTCTATTAAGGCACTTTGTTATGTGAAGTCACTAGTTTGAAACCCTCGGCTTATCTTGTGTGCAACGTTGACATTTCTAGAGGTTATAGTGGTAGCAGTCAAATAACATGACTCGTATCACGCGAGTATGTGCCTGACTAGTTGTTGATTCTGTTAGTCACACACACATATTAAATTTCTTTAATTAAATTTAAAATATTAAATATAAAGAACAATAATAAAATTTGATCTATACAGTTTCCATGAAATGGTTTCACAATTTTTTACTCTATTAATAACTTTATGAATCTTATTTTAAAAAAGTATGTAAGTATTAGTTGAATCTTCTATTAAAAAAGTATGCTAAGTAATGTATTTCATTGATTTTGTATTAAAATGTATGCAGATTTGGTTAATGCATGAAAAAATGAATTTGAATAATTACTCATATGAAATGTTATTTTTTCATCTATTTTAATGATAAAGTTATAAAAGTTGTTCATTAAATTTATCATAGTTATATTTAATAATAAAAACAAATCTTTAAAAATGATAATTAATTAAATTTAAATTATTAAATATGAAAACAAATTCATAAATAATAATGAATTTAAATATTTGGCTTACATGGTAACAAATTATTTCGAAGCTTTCTCCTTACTTCACTCCCCCTATCTCTCTCTAATTCTGCATGCAAATCTCCTAATCATTTGTTAAAAAAATAAAATATACTCTAAAATAAATCTTTACTACTGTATTATATGAATACGCCACTAAATTTGTGATATCTCAATTAATTCTTAGTGATTCAAAGGTTAACATAAATATATGTTAATACAACACAATGTAAATTTGCTATAATGAATAATAAATATGAGAATAAAAATATATCAAAACCACATCTTATGCTCATACTATTTAATGTATTTTCAATATGGTGTTTTTAAATGTTTGTTAAATTTTCATAACCAACATTATAAAATGAAGAAGAAGAAAAACATAATCGTTCATTATAGATACCCATAATAAAATGACATGTCCACAATTTAAATGTTGAAACAAAGCATTTGCATATCAGTCTTCCTTGTCATCCCCCTAATTATCTTCCTCGCTTGGCATTATAGTATTATCTTTCTCAAAAATATGTTTAGATCTTGGATCATGTCTCAGTACAAACCACCAATCCTCATCCAACACACCTGGGTAAGAAACATTTGGTTGCAATGTTTTGGGAAAACATAAGGCTCCTTAGTTTCAACCCACAATTTTTAAGAGTTAATACATATTAGCCCACTATCACAATATTCCTTTACATTTCTTTGGTTGAAGATATCCCACCACTTGCAACAAAAAATAACATATTGAAAAGATGAGAAGTCCATGTGCATGATCTCATGTATCTTTCCAATGTAACCTAACTTCCCCTCTATTAGGTTTTGATGACAGTGGCTAGCACGACTAGGTTTGTCAAACTCGACCTCCACTACATAATCTTGTGTGATGTGTCCATCATCATCATACTCAGTGCTAAAATGATGTCCATATTCCCACATAGATGGGAACAAATGCACCTATAAAAATGTGAACAAAGGACAATGTCATATGTCTAATAACCCAAGCATTAATAAAAACATAATACATGTTACAATTCCAATGTGCAATATTATAAATTGAATGTGGTACTCAGAAAGGTTATTATAGAGTTGTTTAACCTGATCCCTATGTTTAGTCCATCCACATTTTCTTCACATGGGTTACGACCAAACACCACATATTTCTCTTGTATCTGGTCAGCCACCCAATTGTTGAGACATATTTTTGGCATATTTTTTTTTAAATGATCATGATAAGGCATGCTTCTACCATTCAATCATATGGATGCTTTCATGTCATTGTTCCATTTCCTTATTTTATCTTCATACATTGTGACTCATGGTCATGTTGCCTCCACATTGTAAAGAATAAATTTAATGATGGAATCAATTTATAAATCCGTTGTTGTATACAAAAATTCAAAACGAATAGTATGAGATCAAATATATATTATCAAATTTAGTGTAAATAGTTTCTCTATACATATTTGACAAACTATAGATGAATTACTCTTTATTAGGTCCCTTTTTCTGTTCGTTTGGAGTAACTCCCCTTCCCTTTTTTCATCATCCTATTGGTAATCCCAAACCATTGTTTATGGTGTGTCGTCAATTTTCTTGATGTACTTGCTGGCATAATAGAACGACTCATATCCTATGTACCCCTCTGCTATAGAGCCCTTTGGTTTTTCCCTTTTTCGAACAAACCCCTTAATTTTTTTCATGTACATATCCAATAAGAACATCCAATGACATGAGAGCACCCAAGCTAATTCAACCTCATCAGGTAGGTGAATTAGAATATGGACTTGCAGTTCCATAAAAATCACGGGAAGCCTTCTTAAACATATAAACAATATCAGCTATCTCTCGACACCACCATGGAATTATATCCATATGAATCACCTTTGATTTGATCCAACGTACAAATGCAAATAATTTTGATATGGCACATCGCAATTCCTGGGGGAAGTCATGGTTCACACAACCATGCACAAGAAAAGGATAATGACACTACAAAATAGACACACATATCATTAATTTCCATAAAATTGTGATTTCATAGCATATTTTTACCAACTGTATAGAATAAGAGTCATGTATTCAACATACAAATCCTTAGAAGGTTCAAATGGTCATGTTATTCCAACCTCGATAAATTCCCTTCTACAATGAATCCCTCTCGTAGAGTCGACCCATATGAAGAAGGTGCCTTCACACCCAATATAACTTCTTCAAAATCCATGGGACATCACCTTCTTTAAGAGACCAATAGGGACCAACCTCTCCTCTAATTTCTTTTCTTGGCCAATGCCTCTTTTTAGTATTTGAAGCAATAATATCTCTCCTAACAGCCATTGTGTCGCTATTATTTGATGATATGTGCCTCCATAAAGAAGATGAAATATTTTTTAATATATGCATGGGATCTAGTAAGTGGCCAATCTTAAGATGCTCCCAATATGGAAGCTCATAAAATAAAAATTTTATATTCATCCCAATGGGAATTTTCTCAACATAGGATTCAAAAAATTCAAGATAATCAAACATAGGTTCCCCATTTGAATCAAACAAGTCTTAAATTTCCTTCTTCTTCTCTGTGTCATATGTCCTAATCCAATATGTCGGTGTCATTATTTCAGGTCTCTAGGTTCTCTTTGATTTACCATTGAAAGCATATGCAACTCTTCTATAAGGGTTGTCTTTTGGGAGGAATACCCTCTAGCAGTTGTACATCGAATTTTGTAGGTGGTTGGACCACCTAGCCTTTATAGAAGGTCCACAACATTTACATCCATGATACCCTTTTGTTACAAGACCTGTGATGTTATTGTATAGAGAGCATGTTAATGTCAAAAATATAGTTGTACCAAATTAAGTATGCCAAATAACATTATAGATATAAAAAAATCAATCAACATGCTTATCAGAGTAGACTCATAGTCCTAGATAATCATGCATGGCGTACACACATATGCCATACAACGTAAAATAACTCTCCATTGGGATGGGTCTTGATACATCATGTACATGTATCCCTTCCCATAATTGCTTAAATTCATCAATTAGTGGTTATATGTAGACATTCATTATCTTCACTTGTATTCTACCTTGGACTATAAGAGACAACATAAGATGTTCATTCTTCACAAACACCCATGGGGGGGTATTGATATTGGTTACTACCACTAGACAAATAGAATAGTTGATGTTTTGAAGGGAATACGAGTTAACTCCATCCATGGCTATGCTCAATCATAGGATATGTACTTCATCCTTGAATTTATCGGGACATGTATCTTCTATATGTTTCATGGATATTGAATCTATTCGGATTCACATAACTCCTAGATCACTTCTATGTGAGGGATGCCACCATTGCAAAATGACTAATTGTTTACAATGAAAGAGCCTTTGAATCCTTGGAATTATAGGCATGTGCCCCAATATCTTATGAGGAGGACCATGTTCCTTACCCTTGTTTTTTCATTTATGGTGCATGTCATGCGCACATTCTAGACATATCTATTTTTCTGCATATTCATTTCTATATAGAATACAACCATTCAGACATGCATGGTATTATAAGTACTCAACACCCAACATTTTCAGCATTTTCTCTACCTCTACATAGATATCGGGAAATACGTTATCACTCGAAAGTACCTTATCTTTGAATAACCTGCAATTAGTGGGAAATAGAAATGTACACTATAATTAAGCATTAATAAAATCAACCATTTTCTTCCTTCATTGTGTGAAAATATTCCTTAAATTATTAGGAGACTTAATGGTTAGTTACCTCAAAAGTGATAAGAAGCACATGTTTGATATACCATGCATTTCTTTCAAGTTGTACAATAACATTGTTGTCCCTAGTTGGGTAGACCTTGACTCTTTTACTCGACCAAAGAGAGGGGTGGTGGAAGCAGATTTCAAGGTTTCAAAGAAGGTATATACAACATCAGCATCATCCCCTAGTTCATTTTTCTAGAATGCATGTAACAACATTCCATCCATGGTTTGGGTATACTGTAAGAAATCATCCATATCAATCTCTATATCATTTCCTTCATCCCCAACATGTGAAGAACTAGTGTTATTGTAGAGATTTTGAATTGGTGACTCAAGACGTGGTAGGAATTGAATAGGTGGTTGATTAAACCATTCTCAGTATGCTTCCTCATCGAGATGTGCTC
>ML788049.1:317836-332888 GCA_009831015.1 Picea engelmannii
GACACATTGTACAATACATTGCTTGGAAGATTTTCCCTCTTCCACTTTTCAATCTTTTCCTAGTAGTTTTCCCATAGATCGTTCCCTTTAACACAACTCTTATTTTGCTTACTCATAGAGTTGTATTTAGTACCTATAATAAATATGATTTTTCATTAACCAAGTAATGTTGATTGGCTTGGGTAACTCAGTATTATGCACCTAGGAAGGCGACATGCTTCAAAATGCAAGGTTTAAAGTTAGTATCACTTGGGATATCTCCCTCATCTAATATGGAAATTTAGACTGCAAGAAAATGTAGCATGGTGGTGCCATCATCATTTGGCATTGCAAGGATAGTTAATAAAACATAATAGTGACTAGTTACCCCCCCTTAATATGTTGTAGAAAGACAATCCCAAACATTGTGACTAACCCTAGAGAATTACCTATGATTAATAAGTTCAACATAGTTTGGTCCTGGAAAGAAACAACAATAGTGGTGCAAAGAGTAAAGTTTAAACAACTGAACATACTGCAGTGTAGGGATCAGAATTATACTCTTTTTCTCTGTATATATTGGGGAAAGAACTGGGGTATTAGTACAATATTTGTTTGAGGATTCGCTTCACTTGATAGCTATGGTGATTCCTACTGTGTTGTACTATTGCACCAAAATGGAAACTGAAGTCATGTTGAGACAAGCATGGACCAAAATAACAACCTTCATATGCCTCATTTGTTGCCCATAAAAGACCCTCATCTGTTGTAGGTGACCATTAAGTCTGTTGAGAAATCAAGTATCCTTAGGGAATTTCCTCAATTCTGTAATCTACATTATTTATTTCCTCTAGTAGAGTGGTTTCCTGATGACTTCTCCTAGATGCAAATAAACATATGGGATGGAAAGAAGATACCGGAAAAGCATAGATTTGTGTATGAACTACCACTTTTTAGATCTAAGGTCCTTTGTATTTGATATATAAATATTTTTTAATCTATTTAAATTTGATTCTTCCTTTTCAAATATTCTTACATTGATGTTGTACATGTTGGACTGTAATTTCAACCAGGGGCAATTCTTCCTTATATGCATTAAATTTTTTGTTGGTTGTGTATGCCTATTCAGTTCTTATTTAGATGCCAATGATAAATTTTTATTGATGGTTGTCTAAGGCATATAACATATCCAAATTTAACCTTCGTTGTTGTAGACAAATTGCCAGAATGACACTCCTAGGTAGCTTGTTGTTAGACCTATAGAATATGTTGCAAATCAATAATCAAGGAAAGAGGTAACAAAGAAAGAGGAGATTCATTGCACAGTGTAAAGGGTTTGGAAGTACCAGGTTTTCCACACATGGGTATTTTCTTGATTTCAAAATTCGAATTATGTGGATGTCAGCTTCATGAACAAGCACATACACCTCATTCCGGAAGGGTTCATGATTCTTCCATTCGATATGAATATCCAAGAAGATGAAAAAATAGAAACAAATACTTCACAGTTCCCCTGTAACCCCGAGGAGATATACCTCAGAAAAACCCATTCCATGAAATTGGGGCAAGTGAGCACTAGAATCCAATCCACACCAAATGGAGAGGGAGAAATCATCCCAAAAAAACTCCATTCCTAGAAATTTTGGCGAATGGAAGGTTGCAACGTAAATTTCAGTGGTCAAAAACCAGTTCTCTTCTCTCCTTTCGTAAATACATGTTGGCTAATCCTATATATATATATATATATAAATTAATAAATTGAGGGCAAATAATAAAAATAAAAATAAAGCACGCCAAGCCAAAAATTTCTCCCAACAAAAATTTAAAATTCGCTAATTTCGCCCATCTGCGAAATTTTGCCCCTAAAATCATCCTTGAAGAGAACTGCGATAAATTTAGAAAACAAATCGGTGCATATTTTGTGACAACCCTCAACTAGTGTGTTTTTTGTGACCCCACTCTACCAGTGGTTTATAAAGGACAATGCCTGCTAAAAAACATGTTTATGATCTTGGAACAATGGAGCATTGGTGCATTCTAGTTAATTTAGTGCACCACTATGTTTACTACCCATAAAATTTAACGTAGTGGTGCAACCTTTTCAACCAAATCCATCGATGTTGTTAACAGATCCGCACCAGGAAAAGAATTGACGGAATTGGCATAGCCGGGCGTCTCATTGGACACCATGTTTTCAATGGTCTATTATTCACAATGCACTGCTAAACAAAAAATTGATGTTCCAATAACACAATAGCACTTATGTGTTTCTAGTAACACATTGCACCATACAAGTTGTAGTAAAACAATTTAACCTAGAAATGCCCATAGGTCCAACAAATGCACCTGTATTGTAAAGAGCACGTCACTGAGCCGAATATTTCACAATGTATCAGAGTGGTGCATCTTATGGGATGAACCACCAAAACATGTGGCGATGTGACAATAAACAATGAGAACTAGTGCATAATATCTAATAGTACGCACCAATGTTGTTAAAGGAAAAACACCACGATAAGTTTTAAAAAAATAACATAGTCGTGTGTCTTTTGTGAGGCCCTGTTGTCGGTGTGTTATGAAAGAAAAAGTCCCAGTAAACAACTTTCCGGTTCTTTGGTAGAACTGGAGCATCGATTCTTTAAGTTTAATAAAGTGCACCAGTAAGTTTTTGCACCATAAATTTCAACATGGAGTGCATCCTCATTAGTAAAATGTGTCGGTGTTGTTAATAGAACTACAACGTGAAAAATATTGAATGAATTGGCATGTTGGGTCATCTCATTGTAAGCCCTGTTATCGGTTCTCTACACAACCCAACACATTGAAAACCAAAATTTATTTTCTCCAATAACATGGTAGCATTGATGCATTCATATTAATACATCACACCGCTTAATTTGCAATAAAACAATTTAACCTAGCGATGCCTTTAGGTACAACAAGTGCACTGGTGTTGTAAAGAACATGGCACCGGAACAAATATTATACAATTTAACAATGCAGTTCACCTTATGGGATAAGCAACGTGGTGCATCGTTGCGTGATAGTGAAATCACTACATGACGATGTTGTTTTTCTAATATAGAGCATTGTTTCCGGTGTGTAGTTACTATTTTAGGCGCATCGATTGTTTTTCTACTTTTCGTGCAAACAAAAATTAATTTTAGTTTTTGTTAATATATGTGTGTGTTTTATAATTTCAATTCATTTGATCTATATATATGTGCCTAAAAATATTTGTATGTGAATCAGAGATGACAACGACGAGAGTAGGAGAAACAACCATAGTAGCAGATCGAAATGTACACATTTTTATGTAAGTGGGAGGCTAGAGAGAAGGGGAGGGAGTTTTCATTTGCCCTATTTCATAGCAAACATGTTCTCTTTTGATGAGTTTTGGCCTTCTCAAGTTTTATGAGGAGGGTACATCCCTTGGGGGGAAATCTTCGTTGTTACAGTAGTTGATTCGTCGTTGGGATAATGGTTGACAAGATTTCAGGATCAGTCCCAATCTGTGGTATCAACCCATGAAGAAGGATTTTTATTTCATCACTACGTTGTCTAAGAGGAGGGAGGATTGACCCCAATTCCCTGATCTATCGCATGGTGCTGCAGGAGAGACCTAGTTGGAATATGCACAGATATATGTCAGTCCTCAAGTTCTTTCCCCTTCAGGATTCCAAGTTCCTGGTGGCCATATGTGGATGACTTCAATTCATAGAGAGGAGGTTAAGTGCTTATTTTTAATTATCTTGACACTGTCACACTCTAGCTTTGATGGGCAGTGCATTAGTTTTCCTTTGATGAATTATGTAGATCATTTATTGTAGAGGCCTCAATTGATTAGGTGGTCTCATATTGTTTTGAGATAGTTTTGTTTTTATTGGATCATTATCGTGCAATTTTAAATGGGAGGAGATTCTTCCCATTCTATTTAGATTTATTTAACGTATTTTTTAAGAGGGTTTGTGCCACTCGACCAACAATACCGCACTTTCCTGCTAAGCCTATGTTTGATGTGTGTATGTGCATGTGGGGGCAGTTGTTTCCCAAGAGGGGCCAGTTGGATTTTCCATGTACTCTGGTAGGTAGGGATGTATGTGATTTTTTGGCTAGAGAGGAAAATCCTATCCTCTATATTGTACAATACTTGTACATGAGGATGGATTGGAGAGGATTTCCAAACATCCTATTTATAACAATCGAGTTGCCAGATTAAAGAAGTAATATTATCATTATGTTTTGATAAATCTATTTAATGCACATGTAGTTTATTGTAACATTTGGTTTCAATTATCTTATTAGTATTATCTATTGTTTTGTAGATATTAGCACATATGTTAGGGATGAGCCTCCCCAATAGGATGAGGATATGGAGGAGGAAAAAAAACAGTCTGCAGTACATAGACCATGCATGCCACACATGACATATTGGAGAGTCCAGATAGAGGTGGCAGATCACCTATGTGGTGTCATGATTAGTCACTAAGTGGTACTCGCATCGATTAGAGACATATTACAAGAACCAGATCTCTCTACGATATTAATGAATATTCATCGTGACATGATTTTGTTGATGCATCATATTTTTGGTGTCGGCAACCTCATCAAAAGGTTGAGGGATCCTTCTCATGATCCTAATCCATCTGGCTCATCACCAGACCCATCCATATCATTTATTCCATCACATGGTCCTCCTCCTCCTCCTCTTGCTTCTCATCCACATGAGTCTCCATCATCCACCCATCCTCATGATTCCCCTCCATGTGTATTTTCACCATCCACATCTGATCTTCCTTCCCCTCCACATGTGCCTACACCATCCACCTATCTTCATGCTTCTCCTCCACATGTGTCACCATCCACTGATCCTCCTCATCTTCATCCACTTGTGTCACCATCCACCAATCCTTGTCCTTCTCTTCCACATGTGTCATCATCCACCGATCATCTTCCTTCTCCACATGTGTCACAATATTTTTATGCTTTGGACACTATGTTCACATTAGGTGTTGTTGCACAAGTTAATCTTGATAGAGATACATTTGATAGTGTGCTTGTGTTGACATTTCTTTCTAACATTATTATTGATAGACCCTCTATCTCTGGTAGCAGAGACACTCATTCATTTGGCTCTGGTGGTGGACCTAACTTGTAGTGGTATTGATTGACATGTATATCAATTATTTTATATTTGACTTGAGATGTATATATGACATGTTTATTGCAGATTATATTTATATGTTTGACATGTATATTCATATATATCGCTCATGTATATTATGTATTTCATATAATGTTGTGGTTGTTGTTGTTAGATTTATAAAATGTATTATGAGTATGCTAATGATTGTCATTGTTAATAATTTCTATGTTTTTAAATTAAATTTGAGATCTATCACTCATTTAAATTTAAAGTTGTCATATAATGTTTAACTTTAATTTTATGAAATCATTTAATTTGGATTGTGATTACAAAAAATTATAACCATTAATCTCATATAATGTTTAACTCTTCTTCAAGGTGAACCAGGAAGATACAATATGTTGATTAAATGTATTTAGAAATTAAAATACTTAACTATGATGAATGAAATGATTGTGATTTGAATAATTATGTTTTTTTTCATATATTGTAATAATAACATTGTAATATAATTATTCAGTAGTAGTAGTAGTAGTAATAATAATAATGCAATAATAATGTTATTTTTTTATTTTTATTATTCAAAGATTACAAGACAAAGTTATAATATAATTTTTTACTAAAATCACCATTATTATATTTTAATTTTTCCAAAGATTTTATTAATATATATTATCCAAATTTTATAATATATTAAACATATTTCTATTAAGGCACTTTGTTATGTGAAGTCACTAGTTTGAAACCCTCGGCTTATCTTGTGTGCAACGTTGACATTTCTAGAGGTTATAGTGGTAGCAGTCAAATAACATGACTCGTATCACGCGAGTATGTGCCTGACTAGTTGTTGATTCTGTTAGTCACACACACATATTAAATTTCTTTAATTAAATTTAAAATATTAAATATAAAGAACAATAATAAAATTTGATCTATACAGTTTCCATGAAATGGTTTCACAATTTTTTACTCTATTAATAACTTTATGAATCTTATTTTAAAAAAGTATGTAAGTATTAGTTGAATCTTCTATTAAAAAAGTATGCTAAGTAATGTATTTCATTGATTTTGTATTAAAATGTATGCAGATTTGGTTAATGCATGAAAAAATGAATTTGAATAATTACTCATATGAAATGTTATTTTTTCATCTATTTTAATGATAAAGTTATAAAAGTTGTTCATTAAATTTATCATAGTTATATTTAATAATAAAAACAAATCTTTAAAAATGATAATTAATTAAATTTAAATTATTAAATATGAAAACAAATTCATAAATAATAATGAATTTAAATATTTGGCTTACATGGTAACAAATTATTTCGAAGCTTTCTCCTTACTTCACTCCCCCTATCTCTCTCTAATTCTGCATGCAAATCTCCTAATCATTTGTTAAAAAAATAAAATATACTCTAAAATAAATCTTTACTACTGTATTATATGAATACGCCACTAAATTTGTGATATCTCAATTAATTCTTAGTGATTCAAAGGTTAACATAAATATATGTTAATACAACACAATGTAAATTTGCTATAATGAATAATAAATATGAGAATAAAAATATATCAAAACCACATCTTATGCTCATACTATTTAATGTATTTTCAATATGGTGTTTTTAAATGTTTGTTAAATTTTCATAACCAACATTATAAAATGAAGAAGAAGAAAAACATAATCGTTCATTATAGATACCCATAATAAAATGACATGTCCACAATTTAAATGTTGAAACAAAGCATTTGCATATCAGTCTTCCTTGTCATCCCCCTAATTATCTTCCTCGCTTGGCATTATAGTATTATCTTTCTCAAAAATATGTTTAGATCTTGGATCATGTCTCAGTACAAACCACCAATCCTCATCCAACACACCTGGGTAAGAAACATTTGGTTGCAATGTTTTGGGAAAACATAAGGCTCCTTAGTTTCAACCCACAATTTTTAAGAGTTAATACATATTAGCCCACTATCACAATATTCCTTTACATTTCTTTGGTTGAAGATATCCCACCACTTGCAACAAAAAATAACATATTGAAAAGATGAGAAGTCCATGTGCATGATCTCATGTATCTTTCCAATGTAACCTAACTTCCCCTCTATTAGGTTTTGATGACAGTGGCTAGCACGACTAGGTTTGTCAAACTCGACCTCCACTACATAATCTTGTGTGATGTGTCCATCATCATCATACTCAGTGCTAAAATGATGTCCATATTCCCACATAGATGGGAACAAATGCACCTATAAAAATGTGAACAAAGGACAATGTCATATGTCTAATAACCCAAGCATTAATAAAAACATAATACATGTTACAATTCCAATGTGCAATATTATAAATTGAATGTGGTACTCAGAAAGGTTATTATAGAGTTGTTTAACCTGATCCCTATGTTTAGTCCATCCACATTTTCTTCACATGGGTTACGACCAAACACCACATATTTCTCTTGTATCTGGTCAGCCACCCAATTGTTGAGACATATTTTTGGCATATTTTTTTTTAAATGATCATGATAAGGCATGCTTCTACCATTCAATCATATGGATGCTTTCATGTCATTGTTCCATTTCCTTATTTTATCTTCATACATTGTGACTCATGGTCATGTTGCCTCCACATTGTAAAGAATAAATTTAATGATGGAATCAATTTATAAATCCGTTGTTGTATACAAAAATTCAAAACGAATAGTATGAGATCAAATATATATTATCAAATTTAGTGTAAATAGTTTCTCTATACATATTTGACAAACTATAGATGAATTACTCTTTATTAGGTCCCTTTTTCTGTTCGTTTGGAGTAACTCCCCTTCCCTTTTTTCATCATCCTATTGGTAATCCCAAACCATTGTTTATGGTGTGTCGTCAATTTTCTTGATGTACTTGCTGGCATAATAGAACGACTCATATCCTATGTACCCCTCTGCTATAGAGCCCTTTGGTTTTTCCCTTTTTCGAACAAACCCCTTAATTTTTTTCATGTACATATCCAATAAGAACATCCAATGACATGAGAGCACCCAAGCTAATTCAACCTCATCAGGTAGGTGAATTAGAATATGGACTTGCAGTTCCATAAAAATCACGGGAAGCCTTCTTAAACATATAAACAATATCAGCTATCTCTCGACACCACCATGGAATTATATCCATATGAATCACCTTTGATTTGATCCAACGTACAAATGCAAATAATTTTGATATGGCACATCGCAATTCCTGGGGGAAGTCATGGTTCACACAACCATGCACAAGAAAAGGATAATGACACTACAAAATAGACACACATATCATTAATTTCCATAAAATTGTGATTTCATAGCATATTTTTACCAACTGTATAGAATAAGAGTCATGTATTCAACATACAAATCCTTAGAAGGTTCAAATGGTCATGTTATTCCAACCTCGATAAATTCCCTTCTACAATGAATCCCTCTCGTAGAGTCGACCCATATGAAGAAGGTGCCTTCACACCCAATATAACTTCTTCAAAATCCATGGGACATCACCTTCTTTAAGAGACCAATAGGGACCAACCTCTCCTCTAATTTCTTTTCTTGGCCAATGCCTCTTTTTAGTATTTGAAGCAATAATATCTCTCCTAACAGCCATTGTGTCGCTATTATTTGATGATATGTGCCTCCATAAAGAAGATGAAATATTTTTTAATATATGCATGGGATCTAGTAAGTGGCCAATCTTAAGATGCTCCCAATATGGAAGCTCATAAAATAAAAATTTTATATTCATCCCAATGGGAATTTTCTCAACATAGGATTCAAAAAATTCAAGATAATCAAACATAGGTTCCCCATTTGAATCAAACAAGTCTTAAATTTCCTTCTTCTTCTCTGTGTCATATGTCCTAATCCAATATGTCGGTGTCATTATTTCAGGTCTCTAGGTTCTCTTTGATTTACCATTGAAAGCATATGCAACTCTTCTATAAGGGTTGTCTTTTGGGAGGAATACCCTCTAGCAGTTGTACATCGAATTTTGTAGGTGGTTGGACCACCTAGCCTTTATAGAAGGTCCACAACATTTACATCCATGATACCCTTTTGTTACAAGACCTGTGATGTTATTGTATAGAGAGCATGTTAATGTCAAAAATATAGTTGTACCAAATTAAGTATGCCAAATAACATTATAGATATAAAAAAATCAATCAACATGCTTATCAGAGTAGACTCATAGTCCTAGATAATCATGCATGGCGTACACACATATGCCATACAACGTAAAATAACTCTCCATTGGGATGGGTCTTGATACATCATGTACATGTATCCCTTCCCATAATTGCTTAAATTCATCAATTAGTGGTTATATGTAGACATTCATTATCTTCACTTGTATTCTACCTTGGACTATAAGAGACAACATAAGATGTTCATTCTTCACAAACACCCATGGGGGGGTATTGATATTGGTTACTACCACTAGACAAATAGAATAGTTGATGTTTTGAAGGGAATACGAGTTAACTCCATCCATGGCTATGCTCAATCATAGGATATGTACTTCATCCTTGAATTTATCGGGACATGTATCTTCTATATGTTTCATGGATATTGAATCTATTCGGATTCACATAACTCCTAGATCACTTCTATGTGAGGGATGCCACCATTGCAAAATGACTAATTGTTTACAATGAAAGAGCCTTTGAATCCTTGGAATTATAGGCATGTGCCCCAATATCTTATGAGGAGGACCATGTTCCTTACCCTTGTTTTTTCATTTATGGTGCATGTCATGCGCACATTCTAGACATATCTATTTTTCTGCATATTCATTTCTATATAGAATACAACCATTCAGACATGCATGGTATTATAAGTACTCAACACCCAACATTTTCAGCATTTTCTCTACCTCTACATAGATATCGGGAAATACGTTATCACTCGAAAGTACCTTATCTTTGAATAACCTGCAATTAGTGGGAAATAGAAATGTACACTATAATTAAGCATTAATAAAATCAACCATTTTCTTCCTTCATTGTGTGAAAATATTCCTTAAATTATTAGGAGACTTAATGGTTAGTTACCTCAAAAGTGATAAGAAGCACATGTTTGATATACCATGCATTTCTTTCAAGTTGTACAATAACATTGTTGTCCCTAGTTGGGTAGACCTTGACTCTTTTACTCGACCAAAGAGAGGGGTGGTGGAAGCAGATTTCAAGGTTTCAAAGAAGGTATATACAACATCAGCATCATCCCCTAGTTCATTTTTCTAGAATGCATGTAACAACATTCCATCCATGGTTTGGGTATACTGTAAGAAATCATCCATATCAATCTCTATATCATTTCCTTCATCCCCAACATGTGAAGAACTAGTGTTATTGTAGAGATTTTGAATTGGTGACTCAAGACGTGGTAGGAATTGAATAGGTGGTTGATTAAACCATTCTCAGTATGCTTCCTCATCGAGATGTGCTCGTTTAGTAGCAAGCTCATAACTTGACATTATAGTGGGGTGCAACGGTAGATGGTAGATATTTCGCTCATCGTCAAAATCCTTATTGTAAAAATATTGAACATTACATTGATAATATTAGTAACATAATTCATTTAACATGTTCAAACATTATACCAAACATTTATTATAAGAATGAAATTATTTCCCAATAATAAACATGCAACCAACCACTTTACAAAACAAAATGTTGAATTAAGCATTACATTTACATCAGTTCCAATGAAAATCCAAAAATACAATTACTCAATCATCTTTTCCTTGCGCCCCAAGGGGTTTCTACATAAAAGAGATCCAATTCATGTCCAACCACCCCGAAATCATCTTTTCTTTTCCTTTCCCCGTCCAACCGCACTGAAATATAAGTGTCAAATGTGAACAATGTATCATTATTACTATTGACCTCTATTACTATCACTGCTAACCTCTGTCATTGTCACTCATTCAAATCTATCACTGAGCTGATTCTTCTCCAAAAATTTATTGTAGATCCTCGACCAATATATATTGCAACACGTGGGTATCCATGCTTCTCTTAACTACAATTTGCGGATGTCTGTGACCTTCTTCACTACAACTCACATATTACTAGCAACTATCTCAGGTTCACTATTTTTTCCTTTGCCAATTGTCACTGTTGAACATGATACTAGAAATCATCATTGTAGGCCTAGATCTGATCATATATGTCACATACCCTATGCCAAAAGTAGTCTTAGATCTGATCATACCCTATGCCAAAAGGAGTCTTAGATTTGATCATACCCTATGCCAAAAGTATATATATACCATGATCTAAATTCAATAATGCCTCAGCAACCAAGTTCCATGCATAAACCATGAACCATTCATCAGATATAGGAAACCCTTACATTCGTCATACAGTAAACCATATATGTAATGCAGCCTCAAATTGTACCAGTATCTTCACTAACACTCTTCAATCAAGATGACTTAAATATGCTCCAAAATCACAAGATGTACTATAGAAAACTATCTCATGGAGTGTGCCAACCATAGCAAGTCAATACACCATAAATATACCACTGCAGGTCTTCCTCATACATCAAGTACCAACCAATATACAAACCCTCAGGGGTACATGCTTTATCTTCCATGATCAAACCCTAGGCCATCACCAATAACCAACTACAACAAGCATATAACATACCTTTTAAATTTTGTAGAATATTATGTTATACCAGATCATTGTCACACCTTCTTGTAGTCACTTCTCATCCTTGCAGCTTGTCACTGATGATAGCTCAGATCTTCCTTTTCATCCTTGGAAACAGATCTGTGATTTGTCTTCAATAAGCTGGCGGGCATCCATTCTTTGTCCCACTATGGCCCGTGGATGTCTTCTCCCTTCTAGTACTACAAGCTGCAGATGTCTTCAGTAAAACCCTAGTTCAGTACCCACAGTATCGACCCTTCGTACCTGCAACTTTGTTGTTGCTTCAGACTCACTGCTATATATTTTTCAATGATACATGTGCATAAAAATTCACAAAAATAGATATTCAATTTTCTCAATAGGTGATAATAGGAGACCCTTTCTCTCTTATTTATACTCTCCAAGTAGCTTCCTCAAGGGGTTACCTTCTAACTAGCTTTACCCAACTTCCTTATTTTAGGGCTAACCCACTTCTAACCACTTGTCCACTTACAACCACTTTATCCAAAAATAGTAAACTCACTACTTCTAGTTGCAACTAATTTTTTTTAATTATTTTCTTTTTTTAACAACTTAACTCATGATTAACTCCTAGTTACAACCACTTTGACCAGTAAACTTCTTCTAGGATATTCTAGAATAAATTGACTTCTTTGAACTTCTAGGGGCTTCTAGATGACTCATGAGGGTTATCCAACTTCACAAGGCAATAACTCTCTAACCGTGAGGAGTTATGTGGCATTCCACATATCACTGGAAATGGCATGAAATGTACTATCCATCTAGAATAGTCTTACCTACAAAAAAACTGATATGCATACATTTTTACCTCAAACAAACTTGAGTAACTTAACCACATTGTTGGGGATACCATAATTTTATATTGTACTTGCTTCAAGGGTTGACATCAATGACAACCAACCCAAATAATCAACAATCACCCCCTTTGGCATTGATGGAAACACTTTGATGTGAAACTAAATTCATATTTCTCATGCTCCCCATGTGACCATCGCTCCCCCTAGAATCATGCCTTTGTGCTCTCTCTCCAAGAATCTAACTCTCTATCCATGCATCTAATAAATATCTCCTTCTTTGACATCAATGGAAAAGGTAACTTCCTGTCGGTGCTACTCCCCATGACTGAACTGTCCCTGGGGATGCTCCCCCTGACTGAACTCTCCCTAAGATTATTTATGGTGTTTCCTCCTGTAAATATAAGACATATAATAATAGCATTCAAAATTCATTGTCGGGAAGAAACTATACCAAGTTTCTAACGAAGATACTCAAAGGATTCCCTTGGAAGCGGTTTTGTAAAGATGTCTGTAATCTGTTCTTTGGTCCCAACATACTCAACTCGAATGTTCTTCTCTGCAACCTGTTCCCGTAGAAAATTATACTTGATTAGAATTTTCTTTGTCTTGGAGTGCATCACTATATTCTTTGAGACATTGATGGCACTTTTATTATCACAATAGATTGGAATGGGCTCATCATACTCAAATTGTATATCTGTCAAATTTTGTTTCATCCATAGAACTTGTGTACAACCTGTTGCTACTGAAATATACTCTGCTTCGACTATAGACAATGATATTGATGACAGTTTCTTTCTTAGCCAAGATACCAAACACTCACCCAAGTAGAACGTTGTTCCACTGGTACTTATTCGATCGTCAATGCAACCTGCCCAATCTGGATCTGTGTACGAAATAAGTGATAGATCTTTTCCTTTTGGATATCATAATACAAACTCTTATGTACCCTTGAGATATTTGAATATGCTCTTTACCGCTAGAACATGTGATTCCTTTGGTGCTACTTGAAATTGTGCCACCTATCCGACTGCTTGCATTACATCTGGTCTTGATGTTGTCACAGAAAGTAAGTTGTCAATCATTGACATGCACTGCCTTTGATCTGTATACTTTGAATCATCATATTTACTTAACTTACAGCTGGTATGCATAGGAGTATTGGTTGGTTTGAAATCTTCCATTCCGAACCTCTTCAGCATTTCTCTGATATACTTGGTTTTAGAAATAAAAATGCCTTGGTTTCTTTGACATATCTAAAGACCCAAAAAGAAGGATAATTCTCCAATTAATGACATTTCAAATTCATTCTCCATATCCTTTGCAAATGTCTAGCTCATCATGTCATCATCACTTCCAAATACAATATCATCAACATAAACTTCAATTAACAAAATACTATCTTTATTTACCTTGATGTAGAAGTTGTTTTTTGCATTTCCTTTCCTGAACCGTTGATGATGTAAAGATATGTCCAATATGGAATACCATGATCTGGGGGACTGTTTGAGACCATACAATGCCTTATTCAATCTACAAACATAATTTTCATTCTCTGACAACTGAAATCCTTCTAGTTTCTCAATGTAGACTTATTCTTCTAGATCCCCATTCAGGAAGGATGATTTCACGTCCATCTAATACACTTTAATATTATTGGATCATGCATAAGCGAGGATCAATCTGATTGCTTCCATTATGGCAACTGGTGAAAATGTCTCTTAAAATTTGATACCTTCTGTTGACACTCAGAACTGAAATGGGCTGCAGCAAATCAATCCCGAGGCAACCTCGAACCACTTTGGATTGGAAGGATTCCCTCCCCCAACCTGAGAGGGATCTCTCGAAAAATGTCACAAAATAAATTGAAATAAGCGTGAAACGGTGGGCAGATTTATGGGTAAAAGATGGTCTTGGATTTTTGGAGTTTGGGTGTTAAACCAGGGAAATGATCCATTGGGCATGGAGTCAAATGAAAACCGAAGAAAAGAGACAATAGCAGAGATCAAATACTTGCGGAAAGTGAGGCAAAGTGAGTCTATCTTTCAGCGCTTTGAAAAATCATGATGCGGCAGCGGAAAGAAAAAGGAAAGTCCGGCGTAGCAAAGAATACATGCAGAAATCTGAAAATGCATATTGGTCTTACACAGCTGATAGCTGGTGCATAGGAAAGGCAATAAACACTTGCATAAAACCCAAATCCTTTCGTTATAGTAGTGGTCGTACTAAAGTATAACAAAGCACACCGGTTAGAGGAAAACAAAATGTACTGCAATCATGATGGATTAAGGAAGACCTAAAGAAATGATAACACATCAACTGTGAGTAAGGAACATACATAATGAAATCCAAACAAATTTAACACAGCTGAAGGAGAAGAAAACATGCTGAAAGAAATCGACCGTGATGAATCTCACAGTC